>JBCFYV010000935.1:1054783-1059463 GCA_039000515.1 Timema cristinae | reverse complement strand
TTTTAAGAGCGTTTTTCTCCCCCCCACCTATTTCCCCTCCAGTCTTTTTATCTGTCCAAGTTTTTAACTACGTTATTGCGTTAGGTATGAAGAATTTAAATTTAAATTAAATCTACCTGAATTGGCGTGGGAGGAGAGTTAAAAACCATTTGGAGTAAAACAGTCCGCGTTCACCCTCCTATAAATCGAACCCAATACTTACCGTCATAGTTAAACTCTACTAGATGAGCCTGACATTTATTCAACGTGCTCACCAAGGAATAGGACATCAGTGTCATATTTTTGTAGTTTGCTGGTGATGGGAGGTCTGAGATCAACTCCTGTCTATTAAGATGGTTTTTTATTAAATATTTTCTCATTGTTAAGTTGGGATGAAAGGGAATGCTAGTTAAGGTAAACATGTAACAAGATTTTAAAACAGTAAAGCGATTTTTCCCAAAATAAATATAACATTGTTTCATTATATATGTTTAGTTTACATATTTACACATGCTAAACTTAAAACTTCTTGAATGTCAGTCATGGGTAACTTTGTATTTGGATAGGACATTTTCTATTTAGTTGAAAAATCTCTCTTAAAATGATTACACCCAATATGAAATAAAACATAAGGTAAACGTATCTACAGAAGAAATACAGTAATTCCTGGACTTACTTGGTTGATTCATTTCGAAGGATTCCACTATAGTTGAATAACCGTACAAGTCAAGTTGTTCTTTAATACCATTCCAAGCTGTTCGTCTCAAAGGATAATTAAAGCTAAAGAGATTCTTATTATACTTTGTACACATTAAGTAGTGTACTACGTAGGTTCAATTACAATAAACAACTTGCGTTCAAGGTAAGAAACAAACAAAATGGGGTTGACACTAGAATCTCTACGCTAGTTTACCAGTAACGTCGTTTATTTTGTTTATATTTATACTTAGTAGATATTCTGTTAGCCGTAAAGAGAAGTAAAGCAATCGCATATCTATGAATCCGTGTAACTCAAATCCATATAAGTCAAGGACACTCTGTATATATATTGTTTTGTACGCTAAACATTTTTTTTATAATTATTGTTAAATGTAAAAAAAGTGACCTGAATCCTCGTTTACTTCAATCCCAGCTCAAACGGCAAAACCTTTGAAGTTCCCTCTGTAGGAATCTCGCCAAAAGGATGTTCACTTCAGACTGGCAAGGTACTTGTTGATTGATTCGCCATTATCAGGATGTTCAAAGCAGCAGCTGCTGACCTAGCCACTTCGTGTCACTGAAACAATCCCCCACTAATAAACATAAATAAAGAAACTGCTCTGAATAGAATCTTAAACAAGGACAGTGAGAAATTTGAAGAAGGAATTCTTCCCTATGGAATGCCACGAATGTTGAGTTCCCACTTTACTCGATCCTTGTGTCAGTTCAGTTATTTTATACTCTGCAGGTCGTACTCTAAATGGTCTCTTTTCCTAAGGTTCATGCGCAGGTTAGGCCAAAGAAAAATACATTATGGTATACCTTGAAAGCCTCTTACTATGGTCAAACCTCCATTGAGAGGACCTTTTCTGACAGTTATTTAAGTTTCTATAGAAGGATTCAGGTACGAAGACACTTAAAAATCGACCACATATAACATAATGAGCTAGTTTTAAAAGTAGATTAAAATGTAGAACAATTTAAAACAAGTTGAAATATGTTACATAAAATTGTTGTGTTGTTGAATTGAAACCTGTTATTATTCAAGAAATGTTCAGAAAGTTAACTTTAGTTTTTAAACGGTTATCTAAGTCTTATCTGGTGCATTTTTCCCTGTACTCCTTTTGGTGTTCCAGTATTGCTGTTAATCACTGGAACGCTGCATTGGAGGTCTAAGTTCACTGACAAAAGGAATGAACCTGTCGTAAGACAGAACACCGAATAATAAATAATGTACGGAATATAGTTTATTATTTACTGTATTACAAACACTAATCAACCTAACAAGTTAATAATAATAATTATAGCATTTTATTTTTATCCTAAAATCAATTATTTTCTTAGTATCGCATCCTACTACTCATTCAGATAATGTAAATACATTATATAATACTCCTAAATTTAGTTCACCAAGTACTTTTAAAATAATCATATTTACATGTAAGATAATTTAATTGATTACAATACTTATTTATTTAATTTTAAAAGCTCTAAATCTAAAAGTCTAATAAATTTCAGTGGCAAAGGATCACACAAAAAATGTGTTACGGTTGGTGAGTTGAAACGGAAACTCAATCAGACAATACAAAAAAAAATTAGTAGTACAAAAATAATGAAAATAGAACGTTAATAAAAACTGTGTGTAAGGTATCCTTTTGAACAACGTTTGCATTGTCTTTACGCACTATAAATTTGTGTTTATTGAAAGCTTCATTAAATTAGTCTCTTTCTTGTTGATTAATCGCATTCACAGGGTTTAATTTATTTACTTGGCCATGTACAGGTGAAATCTGAATGCGAGTTATTACTAAAGATTAAAGATTTACTCTGAATGTTTCTAGCCAGAGGCAAAAACAAATTTCAAAAGAGTATTCCGACGCTTGGATTATTTTTAAATAAAAGAAATGTTGAATTTTATATGACTATTCTATTAAGTAAAATGTAAGTGTTTCCACATACTTAAATGATAATAATTTAGATCATAGCGGTCTGGTTGACTTCTACGTTTACAAGTTTGTGGCTGGAAACAAGATCAGTGAGTGATTGAACATGTGATAATATCAGAGGATTGTGTAAATCATCGACCATGACAAAACAAGTATCACTTTCAAAATGGTCTGGACTCAGCATCCAATGTAGACTACCATATCTTGCTTGTATTAGAAGATTATTAATAGAAAAACAAATTAGAAAGTAGCGCCTTAGAAAATTAGTTTGGGTGTGAGGCTATTTCATTTATTCAGTTATTGTTGGTAGCCTGTCCTAAAACTGTGAAAAGATACAAAGCTTTAAAATTGTACATTCATATTGTGTACCATAAACTAGTATTCTAAGCCGACTAGGTGGGGTAGTTAGCTCGCTAGTTTTGTGTTAAGCTAGACTGTAGAGGAGGGGGAGATCGAGGTTCAAATCTCGCTTGGATGAACTGGAGTGGTTTTCCTATATGGTTTTAAACTCTCTCTCCACGCAAATGCCGGTTCCCTTCCTCTACATTCAACCTTCAAAGACCCCAACCTATGCCGTAATTAGTACTTAAGCGTATAGCCCGAACGAGTGGTAAGACGCGGTGCTAAGTAAAAACTAGTACTCTAGGCGGAAAATTAGTATTTGACAGTTACAACAGTTACCATAGTTATTACTTTAATACGTTGATACGTAAAGTGATCTGTCTCTCTTACTTTTATAGATAGTGAAACGTAACATACATCTTATGCTAACTTCAGCAGGATCTATTAGTTTTACTGAAGGACGTAGGGGAGAGCCACTTGGTCTCACTTTATAAAATAACGATATTACACAATTCTGTTTTTATTAGTTAGGATCTTTAAAAACTAGCAGTAAATAAAAGTACAAATGTAAGAGATCTCCACGAACCGAGTTGCAGTTTTTAAGTTACAGTGAATCTTAATAAGGGAATCTTAAATTTGAATAAAGAGCGTTTTCTCTAGTTTGCAGTAAAGCGTAAAGCACTGAAAACATAGCTAATGCAGTAACTTAAGTGGCATATTAATTTATATTTTATTTTAGTGTTAAAGTATATAGTTAAGTATAGTTTAGTGGTAATAATATTACAATATGTTTAATACTCGCCTTCTCTATTGCATTAGGAAATCTAAAGTTAATATAAGCACTTACAAAAGTACGCTACCTATCCTTATCTTAAGCTAGCTCTATCCAGTCCACCTCATTACACCCTGTCACTAAATTTAGACAGTCCTAATCAGTCCACCTCATTACTAGGGGGTGGATTTATAGGCACTAAAATTTTAAACAAAGACAGGCAAATAGGCACTAAAAATTACAAAAATAGGAACATAAATAGGCATTATAAAGTAAAAAAGGCAATAAATAGGCACTAAAAAGAAAAAATAAGCATAGTAATGCAAAAAAGGTACCAAAACACTCAAACTTTTTACTATTCACTCTTAAAATTCAGCATACACTTTCCATAAACACATATTAATTACTATTAGAGTTAATTATCAAATACTATACAAGATTTTCAAGTGTAAATTTTGTTCTGTTGTCTGACAAAATTTTTTTATACTTTGGGAAACTTCTCTCGACTTCACATGGAGTCATTGGGCAAAACTTCAGACAAGCTATTTCAGCTGGGCTAAGCTTGACTTCTGGGAGTGATGAAATTTGTCCTTCTAAGATGTCCACAATACATTCCATCACTTTCCACACAGGGTTTCGCTGCAATACTCTGTTAAATTTGTCGACGATGGCCGTGCTAATTGAGCCAGAAGCCTGATTCAGGTTTTCTTCTATTCCCTGCACTATCTTCACAGCTTTCATGAGAGGTAAATCCCTCACCTCTAAAGCTGTGATTGCTCAAGGAAGATTTCCAAAATTGCTCTTTACGTATGCCAGATCCGCACTGACACTTGAGCAGGAGATGGCAGCATTTGTTTCTGTAATGGTGACAGCTTGTTCCTCGTCAAATGTTTGGATTACCTACAAGCTAAACGGTTGAGATAGCAAAACTCACCATTCTTT
>JBCFYV010000935.1:1002283-1049783 GCA_039000515.1 Timema cristinae | reverse complement strand
CAAGTCTGTATTGGGAGCCATAGTTCGAATCCAAGCTGTGTACACTCATAATTGATTATCCCACAATCTAGTATTTAATAATTTTTCCAGATTAATTATAGTGCTCTATGTATTTTTCGCAATGCTAAATTTTGCATTAGCCTTAAGAGGCGATTTACTGTACATTCCGTTTATTATAAAAGGTAGCAGTTTTATATTCATGGACGACATTATGATCCTCTCTTAAAAGCTATATCATGTTTCACAATTACTTCCCAATAGTTGACCACTTGATAAACGTTCAATGCACAGTAGGTCTACCAAACTTAATATACTACCTACCTCTAACTCGTAAAATAAGGACATTTCTCATTGAACGTGTTTATCAAACATTAAATACAGCATATTTATAGAGCTTTGATTTATTATACACATTTCTCAGTAAAATTTTCAAAGAAAAACCTTATTTTTCATTTAAAAACGATACTATTTACCTTCAAGTCAAGTAATATAATCTGTCACTTTAAATTTTATTAACACTAATAATGTAATAGAATGTTTTTAACTGTCACTTATTCCTATTAAAATGGTACTGTTCACCGGATCAAATTATATTTAACTGACAGTGAAGTTAGATAAAAATTGTTCTCTTTAGTTGTTCTTTCAATTTTTTACTTTCAAATAAAGACAAAAAATTTGTAACTGTTAAAAGTGTTGACCTAGAGATTGTAATGAATATTTAAGTTTAATATTCTACATTATCCAAAATAATGTTTGTCTGTCCTGGGAGTATTATTTTGATTTCTATTGAATCCCTCAAATAATGAATAGTTTAATGTTGGGTAGTCCTCTAAATGGATATCTGGGAAATCTTAGCGTGATATTATAATAAATATCAATTGATACCTAATTATGAGAAAGCAAACACGATATTGTCACACCGATCATTTCCTTGCTTGTGGTCCCATGCGCGGACCATCGTGCTAACACCGTGTACCACAGTTTCAGAACCACTTCCATTGAGTAATAATGCAAGCTAAGCTTGTTACCTTACATGGTAAACCAATGGTACATTCAATAATGTAAGAAAATGATTCAAAATGCAATGGTTCTTATTTTTCATCACAAACTCAACTACTCTGCTGATTTAACTAATTGGATAGGCCACTGATAATGACAATAAATCGTACTTTTTAAAATTTACATAAAATACCTGGCATATATTATTTAGAGAAACTAAAAAAAGGTAAATTTTAGTTTTGTCTTAGTGAATTAAATGTTAATTACAGTAGGGAAAACTATTAATAATATACAATAAAACAGAACACAACATGAAGGTAAAACAAAGCCTGTTGATAAAAAACCATATAAAATTTATAATTTAAAACCCGAAAGTTGAGATAGCCTTAGTAACATAAAATAATTAACATATAAAATATTTATTGAATATTCAGACTTCAAATTAACAAAATTAGCATAAATATATTATAACAGTTTAGTAGACAAAAAAACATTAATGAGAATTGAAGATGATGTTATATTAAAATAATTATAAAATATTAAGCAAGAAGAAATTATTTTTATATATTTAAAGTAAAATAATTTAATTTATATTGTACATGTTTAATTGAAAATATTAATTAGTTGAATAACACGGATTAATTTATTTCGTGTCTCTAATCTTTAATCCTATTCTCCTTTGGTTAATAACTGCGTTGGATGCAAAATATTTTGGGCCAACTAGTGTCAATTTATGGTGTACACCATCTATTATTCTTTATGAAATAACAGAACAAATCATGCTAGAAACACAAACCCATTATTTTCCGGTGTTTATGAAATAACAAAACAAATCATGCTATAAACACAAACCCATTATCTTTCGGTGTTTATGAAATAACAGAACAAATCATGCTATAAACACAAACCCATTATCTTTCGGTGTTTATGAAATAACAGAACAAATCATGCTATAAACACAAACCCATTATCTTTCGGTTTTTATGAAATAACAGAAAAATCATGCTATAAACACAAACCCATTATCTTCCAGTGTTTATGAAATAACAGAACAAATCATGCTATAAACACAAACCCATTATCTTCCGGTGTTTATGAAATAACAGAACAAATCATGCTATAAACACAAACCCATTATTTTCCTGTGTTTATGAAATAACAGAACAAAGCATGCTATAAACACAAACCCATTATCTTTCTGTGTTTATGAAATAACAGAACAAATCATGCTATAAACACAAACCCATTATTTTCCGGTGTTTATGAAATAACAGAACAAATCATGCTAGGAACACAAACCCATTATCTTCCGTGGTTTATGAAATAACAGAACAAAGCATGCTATAAACACAAACCCATTATCTTTCGGTGTTTATGAAATAACAGAACAAATCATGCTATAAACACAAACCCATTATTTTCCGGTGTTTATGAAATAACAGAACAAATCATGCTATAAACACAAACCCATTATCTTCCGGTGTTTATGAAATAATAGAACAAATCATGCTATAAACACAAACCCATTATTTTCCGGTGTTTATGAAATAACAGAACAAATCATGCTAGGAACACAAACCCATTATCTTCCGTGGTTTATGAAATAACAGAACAAATCATGCTATAAACACAAACCCATTATCTTTCAGTGTTTATGAAATAATAGAACAAATCATGCTATAAACACAAACCCATTATCTTCCGGTGTTTATGAAATAACAGAATAGATCATGATAGAAACCCAGTTCTTAAATAGCCTATATGCCAATGGAGTTTTAGAAAAATTAAAGAAAATGTTTAATTTGTTAATTTAAGAAACTTAAAAGAAGGATTTAATTGAGTTTTTTTTAGCACCGTGTATTACTACCTATTCGGATTATACGCTTATGTACCAATTACTTTAATGGATTTAGGGATTAGGAAGGTTATATTTAAAGGAAATCTAACCGATTTTGTTTAGAGGGAGAGTGGAAAACCAGTTTTTTAAAACGACCTTAGTACACCTGACCAAGATTCGAACCTCCATTTATCCATCATCGGCAGTCTAGTCTACTAAGAGAGTAGCACGTTGGACCATGCTTCCATCGAGGTGGGTGATTTAGTCATTAATATGAAAAGAAAGAATTAATATGATAACAAGTAAATTTATTCTGATCTCAATCAGGTAGATGTTATTCCATTCTGTGCTGTTATGAGACTGAATTATGATAGAGAAAAAAATTGTTAGGTCAAGATGGGCTTGGTTGGTCTGCTAGACTATTCATTTCACAAATGCAATGTATTAAGAATCTTAATTTATCTGAAACTATAAGTGTTTGAAATTTTATAAAAATGCAGGTTTTTTTCTTCGTATTTGGTATTCTTAAGTTATTATATTATTTATTATTATTATTATTATTATTATTATATTATTTCTGAGAATTTACAAGAATAAAACGGAAATATAAAGTTCATTTAATATTAACTTTGGAGTTGTAAAGCATTCTAGAATGCTACAATAAGTAAAATAATATGAATAATATTTGACAGTTTTTTTAGGTTGATAATTGATTACTATCTTGAACCTTATTTAATGAAATTGTTTTAATGGGAACAAAATTGATGAAATTTGTCGCAAAGCTAATAGCTTATAAATAAAAAACTATCTATCAGAGTAGTGTTTTAAGAAGTTCTTTTAATCACCATGATACTTGGTCAATGTATAAAACTATTCAAACTTGTTAAAGGAGTTCATCTTTATAGCTATGTTTCAGATTGACTATATAAAATGTCACAGATAATGACCGTTTAACGTGTGATTTTAAAATTTTAAGTGAGGGAATCATTTCAAAATATTTCTAACAAAGAATAAAAAGAGAGTAAAAGATTATTGCCTGTATTAAATATATTTTCTTTAGGTAAAATTTTGATTTCATAAATTACTTTTGATGCTAACCTTTTAAATATAGGTGTGCTACCTTGTAATATTGGTATAATTAGTAAGCTAGCAGACTAGTTAAAAGACAATTTATATAAATTGTTTCTAAACATCAAGATACGAGTCTTACGATTCTCCTTCTATTTATGAAACCTAAACGTTGTTTTTTGCTTCACCATGCTAAGAGGCAGCTGTAACTAATCTTGAGAAATTTCTCCCCTTTACTTGACCACACTTAACAGTGTATTACAAGGTCATTATCTGTCCTTTCAAAATATATACAAAACAAAAAACTTTCAATGGTCTTTTATATAGAGGCACCATCATTAGTATTCAACAAGATTTTTTTTTTTTAAGAAATGCCCCAAACAATTTGTTTTCTTTTTTTCCCCTCCCCAAACGTTGGCCAAGCGCACATGCATATTATCCACGCGTATATGACAAAGATAATCGGTTTCTCGTTGAGGGGTAACTTCAAACGATTTCGTTGACCCGTGGGAATTGGGGGGGAGATTCATCTGAGTGGAATAATCACACAAGTGATGGAATCATTCCCTCTAACAATAACACTTTTTGCTCTGAAATGATCCTTTAAAAGAAAGAACATTCGAGAAACAACACAGAATATATTGGACGTTTAGGAATGTCATGGTCCGTGATAATGCATAGGCGAGGCTTATCCCGGACTGTCCCCTTATTAAAAAGGTTTTATTGCATCCTTTCAATGTCTAAGATAACAGTAAAATTACCCGCATCAGTGGTTGTATAGTACAAAGCACTAATCTCTAATTAGACTGGTTTGCAGGTGACCGTTAAGCTGAGGCTCTAATCCCAGTCGGGTCATTAATTTATTATTTTTTCTTTATAGTTTCACACTCCTCCTACACACTAATTCAGGTACATTTACTTTAAAACTAGAACTTACTCATTTATATTCTAATATTGTAGTTAATGTATGTCGACCTGAGTGAACTTGGATAAAATGCTTGCCCCAGGACTTGATGTTCGTGGGTTCAAACCCAGCTGAGGTTGACGGAGTTTTCTTAATCTGTTAAAATCCGTCGTACAAACCAAGGCGTCAGTCCCATGTCAGCTGTAGTATGTAAAATAACCTTGTAAGGTATGTGACAATACTTTTCTGTAAAAATTGGCGGCCTCTTTTGAGCTCACTCATAGAAATTCAATGGGGTAGGCAATGGAGAGCCACTACATTTTATGAACAGCCGTAGTGCATGGGATTTATATCAGATGGTGCAGGTAACACTAACCAGAAAAAGGTACATGTCCAAAATCAGATAGATAGATATCCCATAAAATAAATAACCAGGTTGTGGACTTAATAAAATAATTAATGTATGGGTACAATATGAAAAAAAATCACAGTAAAGTTTGGACGTACTATGAGTGTGGAGGCTGTTTTTGGAAATATTTACTAAATACATTGTTTAAATTTTGAATCAATATTTCTTGTCATATATTTTAAAAATTATATAGATTATATTTCTAATCGAAACAATTTCATTTAGGTTGCCTTTAGTGTAACGTTTAAAACGACGAATTTAAAGTATTTGTGTTTAATTAAGATAATAATATTAAATTCAATTAAAAATTTAGGGTTCTAGTGTATTATAAATTTACAGTATTTATTTTATTAAACTTTTTTACTATGAAATATAAAATATAAAAATGTAAATTGGCAAGTCCATTATTACTCTCTTAATTTGTGAACCAATAAAATGTATTTTTACTTTAATATACTATACATATTTCACTCTTTCCCCTAGAACATCACCTGTTAATTTTATTTTTCCACTTTGTACCACAATTACGGGAAAATAAGTATCCAAATTATGAGCACGTTATTTTAAACATATCAGATGCTTTAAAATTATAAGCTAGTTACACCTATTTTTTATTTGTCTAGCATTCTAAACATAACATTATAGATTATGTCAAATTGTTAAGTAAATTTTTTCATATCCTTACTATTTTCACTATTAAATATATATTCTTTAATCCTCAAGCGCTATAAAGTTACATTCATTATTCAAAATAGCTTAGTCAACTAGTGAAATCTTCTGTATTAGATATTTTATTTGAAATATGGGATTCAATATTGTAATATAAATTGACACCTACCATTTAACTACTTAATGAATATTTCGGTGATTCAGTGGTTTAATTTTATAAAGAGAGCCCTCAGATACTCTGTCAAACATGAACTTGTTTCCTTCACTTTTTACGAACCTATATTTATAATACTATGAACTGAAATAGAAACTTGGAAGAACATATTTTCAAATAAGCTAAAATAAATTAATATTAAATTTATTTATAAAAATATTTTTCTTTACGAATCTTAACTCTATTTTAAAATAAACACTACCCCACTATTTTATATTGCTATCATATAAAACATAGTTTTTATTTTAGATAAATTAAAGATGTATTCATTTATTGAGTAATCAAAATTTATTAAAAGACAATGAATGAGTTAAACTTATCAATTTCAAAAATTATTTTGCAATTTGTTGTGTTATGAGTGTGTTAGCATTTTGGCAAAACAATAACTTATATTTACATAGTAGGTGCGAACATAGTTTTTTATCACTTTGGTATTTATCGTTATTTAAGTCTCTAGTTTCTTTTCTATTTAAAGACTTTACAGCTATTAAAAATAATTGTATATTAGTCATTTTAAATAACATATTAATTTTAGCTAAACTATGATCATTAATAATATGAGGGGAAATCTGTAATCAAACTATCAAAACCAAAATGAGGATTACTGAAGATGTTTATGAACACACCCACACGAATAATATTTTCTCAGAAAGTCTGTAAACAAAGTTATTTGTAAATTTTTAAGGGGGATAACAAATTTTACTGTAAATTTTATATAGTTTCTTTTAAGAAATTTCTATCTTTTTTAATTGGATGTTTTCAACGATGAATTTTTAAATGGATAATATAATTTTCAAGTCCACATTAGTAAGAATTGGCACACACATCAAAATAAACTCAAATCTACCAGCGAAGAATTCATCATTTTAGTAATAGAATAAATATAAGCATAAATCAAAATATACCAAAAGAATATTGCAAAGGAACCAAACTCTATGTATAAAATCATTTATGTTTATATATATATATATATATAAACATATATAATTATATATATAAACATATTAATTATATATATATAAACATATATAATTATATATATATAACTACTTGGTTACAAAATAGACAAACGTCATCAATTCCTCAGAATTAAAATTATGGTCATTTCTACAGATAGAGCTTATAATGCTGTAGTACAGGTCAAAGATATAATTAGTTATTACCTCATTTTAAAGTAGATTCCACCAGGTACATAATTGGACTGCGGTTTTTACCAGCTCCAATCGTGAAAACGTAGTCAACCCAGCTCTTATCATGTCACAGTATTGCTTGTATTGTTGTCGAGGTGTAGAGATAGTTGTGGAGGTTGACTTCAGTACAGTTTTCTAATCATTCAACCCAGATACTTGGAATTTGGTCAAGGTGCAGAGATAACTTTTTATGTCGACTTCACATCACTTAACTTCTTGTCAAAGCTAATTAATTCTGACAAAGATCTCAAGATAGAGCTGTGGGCCTAATAATCTTGTACGTCTGCTTTACCGAACTGATCCAATTTTTTTATATACTTTAACACAACGTTAAAAACATATCTATTGCACATTAGTTATTAATCTTTGATTGGCAATGGACCAAGTGAAGAAGCTAAATGGACATTTTTCAAAACATACCCCAACCCTTATGTGTAAAAGTATTTAAAAGTTAAAAAAAGAATTACCAGAAGTAGGTACAGAAAAATTAAAAGGTTTAGCTTTCAGTGGTTAAGTCGTCATAGCGAGTTGTAGGGGCGTTCTATATTCCATTATTTAAGAAAGAGAAACTTCAACACTATGTGACTCTAATTTAAAAAAAAATACATCATCCAATCTAAATTAAATTAGTATAAGCTCTAGCAAACTCTAATTTGTAATGTACTATGATCAACGGCCTACGTACCTTCTTGAATATTCGCATATTTAATATAATAAGGAAAAGACGGGGAATGGAAAATTTAGAGTAAATGCATCTGCATTTTCTTAGAGTGAGAGTCGGAAACCATTTTCAAACAAAATTTACTGGTGTAAACAGTGAAATATTCCTGTCCCTAGCAAACCGTGCCATACAAAACAGAAATCTATGTCAGCATGCCCACCATTGTGAGATAACTTTGATTAAAAATATCGTATTCAATAGATTGATTTGAAATTAAAACTGCACTTCCTGTTTGGATGTGATTAAGACACATCTATATACCTACTTGATCACCTACTGTCTGTAGTCAGTTGTTCGTGGACCGTAAGAGATTGAATCCACAGTAACATATCACTCTGTAAAGAGAACCCTTTCCGTAAGTCCGTAATCAGCAGCAGTTGGATCAACATTAACATCCAAAGACCGTCACCACGAACAGTTACTGAGGTCCAATCATAGGTAAACAAATAAATGAACATCGACTTGTTACTTAAATAAACGCATCAATGGTAGTAGCAGAAACGGCCACCATTTTCTAATTAATTGAATTTTAATTTACATAAATTAATTACTAATTCCATGAAAACGTCAGTAGATATATGCCATTGTTACTAAAATAAAATAAAAATATAAAAATTATTAATACTAGGCCTGGTCAAGTAGGTATTTTTCATTTCGTTCCGAGATCAAATCGAGTTTGAATGTTTTAATATAAATGAGTTTAATATAAAACTATATTTGTACTATAAATATTTCTAATTTAATTTACTTAATAGATCCATTTATTAATCAAAAGTACTTACATTTCTTAGAATTAAAATTTGTTTAAAAAAATTATAATCACCAAAATTCCTATTTTTAATAATATTTAATCATAAAATTGTATTTTTTTGTTAGATAAAAATAATTATTGAGAGAATTAATTTGATATGAAATAATATTTTGAAGTTGAATAAAATAAATTTAAATTGGAGTTTTTGATCAAAAATTAAAAATACTGAGTTATCACTCTTTTTGAGTTTTGTAAAAATCTTCCAGTCAAGTTCAAGCAGCTACTTAAATTTTACTCGAACTCAAGTTTCCGAGAACTCCCACACCCCTAGTGAATATGTTGTTTACATTTATCAAATATGCTGAAATTGTTTTGTTTTAATGATTTTAGTTGACAGGGTGACAAAAAATTAAAAAGTCGCAAGAAGAAAGGGTGAGAATAGAACCATTTTGGATGTGGATGTAAAAAGCAAACTATATCACACACATCATTAGGAGAACTGTCTTCTGCACAACGTCATAGAAGGAAAGGTTGAGAGAGAGAGGAGATAAGGAATAAGGAGTATTCAAATATAAGATAACTTGAAAGAAAGAAGAAAATTCTGTGAACTGAAAGTGGAGGTGGAGGACAGGGCCATTGGTGATCTAAATTAACTGGCAAAAGGAATGGACCTGTCGTAAGACAGAACACATAACAATGTTTAGAGATTTCCAATAAAATGAACACAATATCACGTGATTATGAATAAGGAATGTGCATACAAAGTTAGCTAATAGCTAATAGCTAATCGTTGTTATGCAAAAAATAATTCTTAGTTCAACTTTATCTTTTTTTCAAATTACAAGGTCTCTCGTAAGGATCACACGTTTTGTAATTTTTGTACAATTGGTACATATCACGATTTTTTAGAGAGTTCAACTACTTGTTTTTATACATCAGTAAGCCTGTCATAATAGCGGGATACTATCATACGAGTACCATAAATTATAATTAGGTCTGTCCATAAACTAAGTCACGCTAGTTTTTTACCCTCTCCCCTTGTCACACACTGTCACAATTTTGTGACAACGCCTTCTTTATAATATTATATCATGATATCACGCACCCCACCCCATATTTATAAAGTATTTTTAATTTTAGAGCCTATAGAACACTTTTAATTAAACGTGTTCGACAAGCTCGATGGTCGAAGTCGATGAGTCGATTGTTGTTTGTTAATACGTGGGCTATGTCAAGTTTACGCTACCCGATACGCACAGTTGTAATGTGACGTCACACATTAGTCTGTTTCCGGAATATACAGACGAGGCATAGGCCAACCAAAAACCAGCCAAACAATTGACAATCGTACTGCGAGACATCCTAATATCAGTCGCTCATCCGGCGACGGTCGACGGAGGCTCGTAACCTCGACCGAGCCACCGTCTCCCGTCAAGATCCTGGACGCCATCAGCTAAAAGGACATATATATTTATTTTATTTTTTGCAACCCGTCTGGACTATCCAAATGTAATTACAATGCAGAAGGTAGAATTTACAGTGATTGTACCCCCACTTCTGTTGAAGGAGAGTGGTAAGCAGTCAAGGTAATAAACAAAAACATCCAGATGGGATTCAAGCACCGATATCTCCCATTCCCAGAAGACCGTACTAGGTGAGGTTGACGACTCGTTCGCATTCTTACCGATGTGGGACAGCACCCTATTATCTTGTGTGTGAGATGGAGAAAAGTGTCGCTGATGAGTTCCCACGACGATAACCTCCATCTTGTCAGGTGTCGCGTTGTAAATCTTTGCCAACATCCACCGCAACGTCTCGGTCACGACTCACGAGTTCGGATCCCTCCGAAACCACCAACCATAATACATCGGGATTATTAGATGCGGTCGCGTCATTGTATTAATGGGTTGAAGAAGAGGACTGAAGAGGGGTGACATAATTTATCAGGCTATTCATATGAACACTCTAATGAGTACCGCACCATCTTAAACAAGGTTCAATTGCTATCCCCTAAAGACAGAGCTACACTGAACATGACCTTTTAGAAAACGTCAGGCCTTATGGAGCAACTATTTATCGTAAATCACTCTCGGTTAACTGTTGCCAAATCTTTATTTAATTCCAGCTAAATCTGAAGCAGGCTGCTGGACGTAAGAAGGCGTTACTGGCAACATCGACTAAACAGCGTTGCAAGATTTATATTAAATCTAAGGGAAGATGGACCACACGAATACAAGAATTTAACAGCGTTCTCTACCAATAGTAACTAAACAGTTCCTTCAGAGATGATATTCAGTCTATGTGCATGCTAGTTTGTCCCGATAGAGCTAGGTTCGATGTTCGAATACCTGTTACCTGATTTAGAGGTCATTTTCCCACAAAGCTTTTTCACTGTCACCATATTTAAGGTTTGTGTTTTTAAATCTGGGCTACATAATGTTATGTACTTATCAGGTATACGGGAAAATGGTTTGGTAGGATGGATATTTTATTTTGTGCTCAAATTCAACCTTATTTTAACCTAAAATCGAAAAACTTTAATTTTAAACATACTCTGAACTTTCTTTTATATAATAGTTAGTAATATTTTTGTGTGTATTTACATTCATATTTTAATTTTGTGTTCTTATTAGTGCATTGGTTTCATTTCTACGCTAAGTTGCAAATACATTTTCTTAAGTCTGATGTGTACAAAAGTTCTTATTGAGTTATTATATATATCTTTATCTTGGTTTTTATAAAAGGACATATATACAAAATATATTGTTGAAGAAGCATTTTGGTTGACATAACACACTTCCTAAGCATCATAATTAGTTTTTTAAAGTAAATAATAGTGTGAAGGGTTTTAATTAATGTTTAGATATTACACTCTCGAGGTAAGTACCTACCAATGAGGGGTTGCACAGCCGTAAAAAGGTTTAAATCCATGGATACAGGAGAACGCTAGTATATTTATTGAAAGATTAAACTCCTTTGCCCTGTTCACTTAGAATAATAAGAATTTACTCGCTAATAATGTGTGTGCACACCATGTGGGCTATAGCTGCAGTTTCGCCATACACATACTCTACGTACACTGATGGAGGAGTGGTATTCCCATATTGGCGTGGAGGGAGAGTGGAAATGCATTTAGGTAAAATAAATTCAGAACACTCAGCTGTTCTGACCTTATCACAAATGACTCAGACAAGACCATACTGGTTCCTTTTTTTCACGTAACCAATATTTGGGTTATCATTTTACTATACCCAGACATTTTTACGTTTTCAAACCAATTCAAACTTTATAATATCAGTAATCGAGAGAATATTTTAAAATAACATTTTTTCCCTTTAAACTAATTTACAGTGTTTTTATAAAGTTAAAAAGATCTTTCTCCAGATAACCATTTTAAAGAAAGCTATCAAAGCCACTTTTAAATAATAACATAAAAAATTAGTTAGAGGAAGCTACACTTGAGTTAATGTTTCTCTGAAAATAAGCTACACACTGCTACCTTCCATGTAAAACGCTTCTTGGAGGTTTATCTTGAAACAATTAACTATAGCCTTTATTGTAAAGTTCAAAATTTTAAAAAATAAGCTTCAAAAAACTTGTATTATTTTTACAGCTATAGTTAAAATAATTTGGTCTGGATATATGAACCTATAACCTCTATATATTAAGTTTGAGCGAAATACTTAAACCCTTTTTGTTGCTGCTTGAGCGATAGTAATAATCAGAATTTAACTCCAGAAATACATATATGTTAACACACAGAATGTATCTCCATTATAGACAGGAATACATAGGTCTACATAAGAACACACAGAATTTAACTCTAATATGGATAGAATGATAGACATAATAATATACAGAATTTAACTACTATTTATAAAGTTGTCACTGATTGAGAAACTGACATTCAATCACCAAAAATAGATTGTACTAAGAAGAACGTATATTCGTGCGGTCATCCTTGATATTGTGTTACTTATATTGTTTAGTATTGTTTTATATATACAGTTATATGTGTGTCCTTATGTAGACCTATGTCTTACTGCCTGAATTGGACTTAAATTCTGTGTGTTCATATATCTGTATCTCTGGAGTTAAATTCTGCCTGTTGGTAAGTTTGTATTTATTTCTATACTGGAGTTAAATTCAACCTGTTCATGTTGGATTGTACCTATATAATATATTATTATATATATAATATATTTTATATATATATATATATATATATTGATACAATCCATCAAAGGTGAAAGCTGCAGATCACATGACTTGACGTCTGAGGATAAATGATATTGTTTCTTTCATGTTGTAAAAATTAATACTAAAGTATATGCGTATAACCCGAATGGGTAGTAAGACGCGGTGCTAATAATAATAATAATAATACTAAAGTATAAGCTACACATTCTTATGAGTGGGGTTGATGTTCTAATTAAACCAACCACAGCCATGTTTTATAACCGAAAATGGTCATCCTTAGTTCGAGAGAATGTCATTCCACATCATTTGCAATGTCGTCTTCATCTGGAAAACATAAAAAGTCGAGTCAGGTAGCGAAATAAAATGCGTGTAATATTGATCAATATACTAAAATATATTTTAAAATAGTACCTAAAGTTGGTTTGAATTTTTAAGCTCTAGTTTCAGTACGAACGGTGAGCCATAATTACCTAGGTTATAAAAATACAATAAGAAGAGTTAATTAACACGCGTACTAGATAAGAATTTAGGGGATACAATATCAATTTCATCCAGTGGCAGTAGAACTTTTGTTTTTAGAGTCAGGATCGGAGTTTTAATTTTGCCGCTGATAAGTCTATATTAATTTCCATTACCCAAAAAAGTAGTTTTGAATTTATCTACAAGGTGGCGTTCATAAATTTCATCCGGCACAACATTTACTGTCAATATTCACATGTATTGAAAAATAAGGATTTTTGATGTGAATAAGACCATTAAGACGTTATATTTTCTAATATCACTCCATGTAATAACCTTTGATTATATTTATTAGCTTTAATCCCTACTGGGCCAAATTTATTGGGTCTTACAATGTCTAAAAGCAGTAGATTAAGACGTGATTTGATGATCTTTATATTTTCTCTCGGTTCTAAAATATTTTTAAAAGCTATTAGGACGTGTTAGGTTCCAGAAACTGCTCATTAACTGCACTATTACGATTTGGGCCTAAGTCACACTGTGGGTTTCTGAATAATGGCGTCAATATTGTCCGGTTGGCCAGCGATGGATAGTTTGCGGTTAGAATATCAGTCTAGTAAAATGAGGTTCATTGTAATAAATTGTTTTCCACTATCTTATATGTAGATGCTGGTATATTTACTTTAGATTTTAACTTACTCATCTTTATCCCATTAGTGTAAGTACAGGTTAGCCTGAACGAGTAGTAATACGTGGGTCACGTGATTTGCATGCACAATAAAATAAATAGATTGACTGAATGGTCTGAAATTGAATTAGTATTAGGCTTATTTTAATATGATTAAATTGAAAATGGAGATTTTGTATTGCATTTATTATTATTATTATTATTATTATTATATTATTATTATTATTAGCATCGCGTATTACTACCCGTTCGGGTTATACGCACTTATGCTAATGTGTAATGGTAGGGTGATTGTGAGATGAAATGAAGGACCTACAGTTTAACGCGGAATCGGTGACCTGGCGGTCTAGGGGTAAGGTGTCAGACTTCTATGCTGGCGGCCGGGGTTCAATCCTCGGTCCCGGCAAAGATTTATCTGATTACCAAACCCTTCCTTCACCTCTGACAAGACATCTTGTGAATGTGGGGAATGCCAGGCCTCCACCGTGGTTCGGATTCCACTTTAAACTGTAGGTCCTTCATTTCATCTCACAATCACCCTACCATTACACATTAGCGTAAGTGCGTACAACCCGAACGGGTAGTAAGACGCGGTGCTAATAATAATAATAACGTGGAATCCGAACCACGGTGGAGGCCTGGCATTCCCCACATTCACAAGATGTCTTGTCAGAGGTGAAGGAGGGGTGCGTTCATAAGGGATGATGAAAAAAAACTTATTCAAAAATATTTTCTAGAAAACATACGAGTATAGAATAAATGTTTTTCTTTGTCTTAGCGAATGAAATAATTGACATGTATATAGTTCAGTCCCCTGTATGTAGACTATTAGCCTCTCTGGTGGCTCAGATGTTGCCCTGGGTGCATCTATGGAGTTTGTCTACACGTACTCGTAGTGAAATGATGTGATGATAGTTATTATTAATGTGTGGTGCCAGTAGAAATCTTAAACCTAATTTACCAGACCATGATAGCCATAGGAACATTCCACTTTTCAGGTAAGTAACTACGATAACACCGGGAATCGAACTTGGGACCTCTGGATCAGTATCCAGGAGCTCTGGCCTCTAGACCAAGAGGCCTGTCTATAATTGAGCTTATCCTGAACTATGAATCGAAAACTGAAATAATACAATCTTACTATTTTATAGTTGTGAGTTTTAATTTATTTGTTAAAAAAGATACTAGCCATTTGTGATATCTTAATATTTACACAAATGGGATAGAGATGATAAAGGTAGGACTTGAGGGAGTATAATCGTGTCGACATGAAAAAAGAGACACAATCTGGAAAAAATTACTTCAATACTCCTGGCACCCACTTCGGTGGCCGCATGGTCTAACGCGCAGCTCTTGCAGTTGACTACACTGCAGATTACGGGAAGATTGAGGTTCGAATCTTGGTAGGGTTTACTGCGAGAGGTTTTTCAAAATGGTTCTCCACTCTCCCTCCGTGCAAATGTGGGCCCAATTCTTCTAAATATAACCTTCCTAATCTCTAAACTCACTATCGAAAATTAGTACATGGCGTACAACCTGGACAGATATCAAGACGTGGTGCTTAGAGAAAAACCTCCCGGCCATCATTCAATCCGTAAAAGGTGAGACGGACTTCTTTGTTAACATTCCACTAATACGAAAATGGTGTGAACAAGATCAGAACAAATATTAAACTTACGATATTAGAGTAAAATGTGATACAGCTACAGAAAGTGTAAAATATGCTTTACCTGACTACTGTGATCTGCTAGTGCAAAGCTCGATCGATCAATTGCCTGTTCAACAACGTTCTGGGTGGATTTGGAGCTATGTGGCGAGGCGGGATGCATCTTGACCAATGTATTAAATAAAAAAGAGGGAATATAATTGATAATTTATCATGCGAGGTATTTCATTTATCTGTTAACTACACTTCCTTTCTTCCACAGACGAATACAAATACTTAATCTAATATTTGCATCTGTAAAACATTTAATTGTTTTTCAAAATCAGCTTTTCCTTGTTTACTATTCTAGATTGGCATATGCTTTCACGTACATTTTTAATCAACAGAAAGTCAAGAAGATAACTTATTGCTATTTTCACGAATAATTCAAATAGCTTAAGATATAGATAATTTAAAAAAACATATTTAAAAAAAATACTTCAACATCCACAAAACAGTTATGTGGCAATGTAAGATATTTTAGATTGGTTTAAGAATCTTCTTTATTTGTTTTTAAGTTATATCTTTAAAACTTGCCGTTACGTTACAGAAAACTTTCTCAAATATACCGGACGACGGGGAGTATGGGAACATATATCATAATATTAAAAAATATTAATTTTTTACTTTAAGGCTCAGTTTGTGCTGCGATTTCAACCACTTCTCTCGCAATCTTAATGTGGTAATCGGGCGGCAAGTTTTAAAGTGTTTGCACATTTGGCACAAGTATAATGATAATTTGACACGGGAAAAAATACAAATCCTTAATCGCTAAAGAAAAAAATGATGATAGTAATAAATGATGAGCATATTATTTGAGTGATGTGACGAATGTCGCCAAGAATTTGCCTCTCGGGGGAATTGACGAAAGGGTCCTGTCACACGGACTTTCTCTTTCTCTTGATTGCGGTGCGGTGCGGTGCGGTGCGGTAATGTTGGGACGCCGCAAGGTGGAGGGGGAATAGCTTGTTAAGAAGATTGAGCTAACGGTGGAATTGGACGTACGAATAGTGTGGCGTACTCTGACTCTCGTTGTCGACTGGGCGCTGTTATCATGTTTCTAGACCAGCTTGACTAGTTTCAACTCACGGCACACTGAACAAGGCACTACGATTGTCAAGGCATACTATCAGTTTACTAAGAAAAAAAAAGGTATCATTAAAATACGAGTATTAATATTGTTTTAAAATTGCAATAATTAAAATTATAAAAACAGTTTTATTTAAAAAAAATATTAATTATGTGTTTAAAAAGATTAATATTCACTGCTTAAATTTTTCTAGATCCTTTTTGATATTAACTCAAATTCCCGTGGCACACCTACTAGCCCTCCTTGGCACACCTGTTAGCCCTCCTGGCACACCTGATAGCGCTCCCTTGGCACACCTGCTAGCCCTCCTTGGACACTGCTAGCCCTCCTGACACCTGTAGCCCTCCCTGGCACACCTGATAGCGCTCCTTGGCACACCTGCTAGCCCTCCCTGGCACACGTAGCCTCCTTGAACACCTGCTAGCCCTCCCTGGCACACCTGATAGCCCTCCTTGGCACACCTGACTAGCCCTCCTGGCACACCTGCTAGCCTCCTTGGCACACCTGCTAGCCCTCCTGGCACACCTGCTAGCCCTCCTGGCACACCTGCTAGCCCTCCCTGGCACACCTGCTAGCCCTCCTGGCACACCTGCTAGCCCTCCTTGGCACAACCTGCTAGCCCTCCTGGCACACCTCTAGCCCTCCTTGGCACACCGTTGAAAAAGCTGCCATATACCATCTTTGGTGTTTTTAACTGTTCCTTATTACCTATTTATTTTATGTTTTATGGGGGAGGATAGGTGAGGGTCCAGGGCTATAATGAAAATTTGGAGTCCTTGGAAAAGAGTTTGGTCCCATTAATAAATTAGTTGTTGTCCTCAAGCAGGAAACTATCTCAATTTACTGGAGTTGCTGATAGGCCACAAGGAAACTACCCTCCCTCTTTATTTCTAACTCTGACACTCCTGACAGTTAGGAAGAGAAAGGTAAAATTTAGTTGCGAAAATGTACCCGCAATAAAGTGAGTGAAAATGTATTTATGAAAAATTACTTTAGCACATCTAGGCTGGATTTGAATCCCGACCCCCCTGTGGCAAACAAATCGAGCCTGTCTTTTAGCCCACATGCTCACTGGCGTTGTTTTTTTTCTTTCAAATTATCATTTTTACTCCTCTTACTTTCAAAGATGACAGTTTTATACTATACGATTTAACGTATGAATACATGAAAGTTTAAATAGTAAATTTTAAATGATCACATATCCCCTATCGTGATTTTGATACTGGCTATTAAATAAATATATTTTACAACATAAACGAAGAATAAATGTAAATATTAAAATTTAATAACAAAATAATTTATTATAATTTAAAATATTACGGTATGTATCTGTAAGGTTTCTCTTTATAATATTATACCCTGTCCAAATAACTGTATTAAATATATTTAATATATTTAAACGCTGTCTTTATTTGTATTAAAGTTTTAATACAGTCTCTACATTTAATCGGGGTTGACGAGAGGGCTGTGGTTCAATTCTCGTCTCTAGTTTTCTTCTTTTGTGAATTGTCACAATGGCTTTCTCAACCTCTCTTCATGCGAGTGTGGGCACATTTTATATAAACACCTTTAAAATAAAATCATTACTAAGTTTTTAAATATTAATTGTAATAGAAATGTCCACACCATTAGGCAGACCAAGGTGTCAGTCTCGAGTGTGCTGGTGATGGGGAGATCAGGGCATGCATCTTTACAAACCGAGGGGTATATTGATAAGAATGTTTCTGAATATCCCTCAGTACAAATACGATTACAATTTCTTAAATCTGTTCTTCCCTTATCCCTACTCCAGATTGTGAATGTTTTGTTAGTAAGACGGGTGGGGTGGTTAGACGCACCTTAAAACTTTTACTATTATTAGTGGTAGTAATGAATGGAGTAATTAAACACCTAAACAAGAATTAAACTCAAATATAGGAATGTAATCAAAGACTGGTATTAGCCAACCTAATTCCTGAACTATTCGATTTATTTTCGTGGGGAAGCATAGAAGTCTCGTATGCACATACCTTATACTCAGTTCTATATTTGCTGATATGGGATTATACCCTTGACATATTTGTTGCTGTTTAGGCCTTAATGAGAGAAAGAAAGATCAGTTAACTCTACTTAACTTCTTACTACTTCCTAGCTATCCAAATATTTACAGTTACAGGAATAATTTAACTGAAGTGTAACCAAATTTGTGTGTAAAAGGAGAAGGAGTTAAATACCATTTAGGTTCAAACAAATCATTATACCTTGAAGAGACTCGAATTATAACCTCTCTACCTGTGGTAAACTAGATTAAAAAACGTGGTGGCATTGTCTGCGTGCCCACCCATGCAGGTATCATGGTAATAAGTTTAGGAGAAGAAACACATTATTATATTGCTTAGCTGTTTGTAAGTTTGGTTACTGTTACGAGTCAAAGAGAAAATTAAATTATGTATATATTAAGAAGTGTTTTAATTTCTTAGAAAGTTAAAGCTAAAAAACCCTCTTGTGAAGGTTTATAGTATATTTGTGATTGAATCTCGCTAAATGACAGGAAAATAACAAATGAAATAAAAGTAGCATAAATAAACATACTAGTTTTATAATTTAATTATTAACTTACAGTCAAAGCTTGTTTAATTTATTCATCGGGGCTGTATTTTATCGGGAATAAAACAAAAGGACCAAAATATGTACTTTATAAAAACACTACGGTATGAAATATAACCAGAAAAGTATATATTTGAGTTCTAAATATTAAAAAAAAATTATAACCTTTTTAAAATTAAAGTTTAAAATATAACTAAAGTTTATCATATGTATTATTTTAGAAATAAACAAACTAAGACAAATGGTTGCTTAATGGAATAGCACGAACCATATTAGAATAAAAAGGTCACAGTAACAATTAAAACAATATCTTTTTTTTATTTTTGCATAACGAATTTGCGATGCTAATTCGATCACGTACCCTGGCTCAGGCACGCTTGGTATTTTAATGGCAGTCCTGGAATAAACAGGGCTCTGTTGTGTTTGCGTAGTGACGTAAAAACTGCGGTGGGATAATAAGACGATTACTACTCGGTGAAATGGTACAAGGATCCCACCCATACTTCTCTCTTTCTTCAAATAGTGTTTTAGGTAAATGGTTGGCGTGACTGACTCGGAACATGGAGAAAAGAGATTCATACAAATTGACAATTTCCCAATGTGGTTTTTATATCCTCTTTCTAGATGAAAAACGTTGCAGTTCCTTTTATATTACTCTTCTTTTTAATTAGAATACATAGTTTACATTATTTAAATCAAGCAGAGAGAGTAACGATTAATAGCAACATAGAACACATTTAAATTTTATGAGCATGAACATGATTGATTTTCTAAATTTCTGGGGGTATACATTCTAATTAAATCTATCCTCAATAATTACTACTTATCTCCTTCTAGCCATCCGAATAAAATAAAGATTTTATTTATCTGTAATTATCATTACTCGGTATCTATCACAAACAAAGGACTGAAGTTTAAAAATTAGTAGCCCCTGTGAATGAACGTGTGCACCTCAAAGCCAGTAATTTAAAATTTGGATAAATTTTTAATTAATTAGAAACCAGGTGGGATGTAAAAAAGGCCACTGGCAACGTAGAGCTTAAAGCATATTACGGAAGCTGATGTGTGCATGATTTTTAATAGCAAAAAACTCTTAGAACTATTTCAAACAGTTCTATAAGTTTTTATCACTCTAAATAGGCTACTTAGTACTGGAAATATTGATTTTATTTTCAATAATTGCTTCGAGTATTTCGTTAACCCACATAAACGTTTGTGAAAATAAATGTTTACAAAATATTAAGCAATCGTTAGTTATATTTTTTTAAATACATAATATAAAATAGCTAGTACAAACTTACCACTTTGGAATGGTGGATTGTTTGGGTTTCCCAGTGTCAGGGAGGTCAGGGTTTGAATTCCTAGCGGATGTACGGAGGATGGTAATTCCTAGATGGTTTACCATATTCACTTCACTCAAAAGCGGCTACATTTCCTCTAAACTATAATTTTCTCATCCCTCACCCACTAGTGGGGTTAAAATGTGCCCATTTCAGCCTTGTAGTAAGATGCACTGCAGAAACAGAAGTAGGTATTGAATATATTCAAGCAAACATGTTAGTAGAGGCTATGTCCCGCAACAAACCACGAGTTTTTTAAATGTGGCCCTTCGGATAGTTTGAGTTTGACACGACTGGAATAAAGGTACTAACTTTAAAGTTATCTTAAAAGGATAGTTATTATACTAAAATCATTTCTCCAGGGTAACGCTCTTACAACATAAATGGAGCCTAATGTAATATTACCCATTAAATACTCATCTTCATATTTTAAATATTCTCATCTGAACATTAACATAAATTCAAGATATTCATTGTACTGTAGATACAAGGTTGACTAATATTTTTCTCAATAGTTTGACCAATATTTTTGAAAGGTATAGGCACAGGGCTACTTAAATGATTATTATTACTTTTACTGTTGTTATTATTATTATCATCATGACTTACTAAAGGTTCGGTTAGTAAGCACTTATGTTAATGTGTATTGGTAGGGTGATTGTGGGATAAAATGGAGGACCTACAGTTGACTGTAAGATCCGAACCATGTTGGAGGCCTGGCACGTCTCAAATTCACAAGTTGTGATTAATACACTTCTTGTAAGAGGTGAAGGAAGAGTTTGGCAGTCAGATAAATCTGTCCCGGAACCGAGGATTGAACCCAGGATCCCCAGCACACAAGTATGACACCTTACCCCTAGACCACCAGGTCACCTCATTACTTATAGGAGATATATTAATTTTTTGTTGAATAATTATCGCTTAAGTAAAATGAAAATTGTCTTCATCTAAAACTTATCATCTTCTTTATTCTTACAACAAACTTAAACGGGTTTAAATAATATTATGAATTCTTATCCTGTCCAATATATATATATATATTGTGCGTGTGGGACTGAGTTACAAGATTAATCGTGCTCAAGACAAATGTATTTTCTCAAATATGAATTAAAGTGACATTGATAAAAAATATATTTTACCACCTGCCATGATGAGTTTGCATTGTCAGCCTAAATGTAGCAAGGTAGATATATTTAATAAGATCATACAACGTATGTGTGAAATAAATGAAACCTTGAAAATATATAAACTGTTTAATGTAATTGGTCAAATTATATTATATATTGAAAGGAGCGTCCTTTAGAAAACAAATATTTGGGGGCAGGAGAACATGTTGCTTTCCTACTACCTCTTAAAACGTCCGTGTTTATAATAATATATTATTTTTTATATGAAACAACATATCATTTAACATTGATAATAAGTTTAAATATTTGCGAATAATTTTAACTAACAATAACGATATTATGGTGTAAATAATTAGGAAAAGAACACAGTCGGGAGATGAATGCTATTACTCGGCCAGTAAGTTGTTGACAGCTCGCCTGCTTTCAACGAATGTAGAACTCATAATATATAAAGCAATAAAATTACTGGTTTTTCTCTATGGATGTGAAACATGGTTTATTACCTTATGGGACAAAAACACATTTAGGTTGATCGAAAATGGGTTGCCCCTGTTGCCCCAACCTCCCCACTTGCCAATAGAGACAATGACAAGCATTGGGAAGTTTTGGCTGATTTGATATGCGAGTTACAGGTTGTTTTCACAGACCCTTATCCTCGTTGCATGAACTTAATATTATATGACTTGGTACCTATGATTTAATTGTACAAAGTACACGGTTTGAGTTGGTTTGTAGCCCGACACAAGATATCCACCTTGGCAGAAGCGCCAAGCTAGGTCACCTGTGAAAGGGCTGTATTGCTTTGTGAGTTACAGGCAGCATACGCTAGCCGTTATCCTCATGGAATGAGGGTGAAAAAGTGAATTGATGAACTTATATCTAATGGAGGATGGAATTGATTTGTGAGGTTGTGAATGATTACCTGAAAAAAATACATGTTTGATTAGTTTATATTGCACTTGATGAAGGATGGAATTGATTGTGAAGTTGTGAGTGATCTACTCCAGCCTTGGACGTTTGTATGACCTCTGTTCATGTGGATCGTAGTCCCCTAGTGCTCTGATAATGGGATTATCGTGATTTCCTGCTTTTTCGTAGAAGTTGTTTCTCATTTCCTGGAAGAGCTCAGCAAGCATCTTGTTTCGGGTCATAACGTGTAGTTGGTCAATCCTTGTTCGCATGTCTACGCCAGTTATCGTCCTGAGTACTCGGTTTTGAACTGTCTGTAGCTTCTTGAGATGCGTCTTAGCTGCATATCCCCATCCTACACAGGCGTAGAGTAAAATCGGCTGGATTACAGTTTTGAAGATCGTGATTTTTGTTCGTTGGCTTAGTTGTGTTCCTTTCAGCAGTGGATAGAGTTGAATGAATACGGCTATTGCTTTTTTGCAGGTCTCGGTGATATGTTTAGTCCATGTTAGTCGCTTGTCTATGTAGATTCCTAGGTATTTGGCGTCATCCTTGAACGGTATATCCTCTTCGTATATAGTAAAGTTGGCCGGTGGCATCTGTCTTTTCCTGGCTACAACCATTGCAATGGATTTTGTCGCGTTCACTTTTATCCTCCACTTTGATAGCCATGATTCAAACGTCTTTAAGTATCTTTGTACGGCTAACGACGCATAGTAGATGTTTTTCTCTCTTGTATAAATCAAGGTATCGTCAGCGAATAGTCGGATTGTCATTTTTGCCTTGGTCGGAACGTCAGCCACGTAAATGTTGTATAGGAAGGGAGCCAGCACCGACCCTTGTGGTACTCCCGCCTCTGCTTGGATTTCCCCCGATAGTGTGCCCTCAACAGAGACTCGGAATTTTCTATTGCACAGGTAGCTGTAAATCAGTTGCACATCGCCCTTGGAAAGTTAAAGGTTACCATCTTTTGGATGAGGCCGAGATGCCACACCTTGTCAAACGCCTTTTCGATATCCAGAAATATGGCTATTAGTTACTGTCTGTTATTAAAACTGCCTGTGGCGTCCTCTATGAAGTTTAATAGCGGATGGATTGTTGAATGGTGACTTTTAAATCCAAATTGGAGGTCCGGGATTATCTTGTGTGCTTCTGAATGTAGTTTTAGTCTCGTTAGTATAAGTTTTTCAAATAGTTTGCCTAGCGTGCTTAGTAGGCTTATAGGTCGCAAATTTTGGGGAATGATGCCGTTCTTGCCTGGCTTTGGAATAGATATAACCTTGGCCTCTTTCCAGGTGTTTGGGAAATAGGCGATTTTGAGGGATGCATTAAATATTTGTGTTAGGTGGGCTATTGCTTCTTTAGGTATGTTCTTTATCGACTCGTTCTTAATTCCGTCTAGTCCAGGTGCTTTTTTCAGTTTCAGTTGCTTTATAGTGGTTTGGATTTCCTGTTCTGTGATGGGGGCGGGTAAATCTGTCAGAGGTCTTTGAATGTAGGTGTGCACGGCTCTGGTGACGTCTTTGTTGAAGTTTTGCTCGTGTACGGGATTAGGTTTGAATTGGTCTTCAAGTGTTAGAGCAATTGCATTTGCTTTGTCCAGGCTGGAGTATGCCATCCCCTGTTGTCCATGGATGGCTGGCGTGTTTGTCTTTTTCGAGGTCCCCTTCAGTACTTTTGTTATAGTCCAGGTTTCCTGCATGTTAGTGGCTGAGTCAGTGACGAATGTGTTAAAGTTTGTTCTCCTGATCTGGTTTACGGTTCTTTTCACTATTGCCTTTAGACGGTTATATCTGATGCGTTCATTTGGTGATCTTAGTCGCTGCCAATCCCTACGGGCCTCCCATTTTTGGGCTAGTAAATAGCTTAGTTCCGGATGTTCAACTCTGAAGTCATGGTGTTTTCGTGAGATCGTAGTATTAAGTTTGTAGGTTTCTTGGAGCGTTGTTGTGAAGAGGTCTACGGCTGCGTCAATGTCTTGTTCAGTGTGGATGTCTAGGTTCCTCGGTAGGGCCTCTTGTAGGTCTGTTTTGAATTTGTTCCAATCAGTTGGGCTTATAGTTGGATTTCGCCAGTTAGTTTGGTGCTGTAAGTTTACTTCCCACTCGCATAACAGAGGATTATGATCAGAATCAAGTTCTTGGAGTACTGTAAGGGTGTCTGGCATTATTTTTAGGTTTGTTAGAACTATGTCTAGTATGTCCGGTCTATGTAGATGGTTTCCGGGATAATGGGTGGGAGTGTATGGTGCTATGATGTTGTACTCTGCATCATTCGAATGGTCTTCTAGTATCCTTCCGTTCCTGTTTGTGATCCTACTATTCCACAACGTGTGTTTACTGTTTAAATCGCCACCAATAAAATAGTTGTCAGATGATGTAATGCTGTCTAGGTCTTGTTTCAGTAGGATTTTTGTCGGTGGATTGTAAGCCGCCACAAAATTAATATGACCTGTTTTTGTGCTAATTGATATGGTTGTGGCCTCGAGGTTTTCCGTGTCGTTGATGTTTGCCCTGTAGTGCGGTAGAGAGTCTTTTATAATGACAGCCGTACCTCCTCCCTTTCTGTGCTCCCTGTCAGTCCTGTAGATATTATGTGATGAATTTCTTCATCGCCCATCGAAGATGGCCACCGCGTTTTTCTTTCGTCCACATTTTATTGCTTGTAAAGTGCTCCAGAGGACAGCTGGCGCTATCTACTCGGCATTCTGAGTGTTATGCCGAAAGTTAAGTTGGTAACGAAAAAAAGAAGGGTGTGGCAAGATGGCTGGGAGAGTTGAGATTAGGAAGTGAGGAAAGTGAGGCGAGGAACGCTGCATGGGAGCGGAAGGCAAATGGATCGCTGGACGTTCTTCGTGAAGGTCGGATGGAGGAAAGTAGGGGCCTCCATTTTGTGATATTGGATTTATGAAGCAAGCTCCATTGCTTTTTTTTGCGGGAACTCATCTGTTGGCGTCTAATTTTTCTCGTCCTCCTTGGTGTGTTTTCGTGCTTCGACGAACCAACCCCCTTTTGGGGTCTTCTTCCCCCCCCCCCCCCCTCCGGGCTAAATGGATTGCCTCCTCATCCAGTCCCCGGACTCTTCAACCTGAGGGAGGTGTGGGAGCTATTGGGACCTCCCCCCCCCTCTGGATTTCACGGGAGGAGTTCAGGACCCCTGGTCCCAGTTTTGGACGGACAGACCGAGTGCGAGCCACGCAAGTCGCCAGGGCCGTCCTAGACGGACCTGTCTTTTTCACTACATAGTCACCTATGATTTATAGACACTCTATAACTTTTCTAGGAGTGCATAGGCACTTTATCATTTGATTATGTGTACATAGACACTTGTTGATTTTGAAAAGGTGCATAGTCACCTATGATTTATAGACACTCTATAACATTTCTAGGAGTGCATAGGCACTTTGTCATTTGGTTATGTGTACATAGACACTTGTTGATTTTGAAAAGGTGCATAGTCACATATGATTTATAGACACTCTATAACATTTCTAGGAGTGCATAGGCACTTTATCATTTGATTATGTGTACATAGACACTTGTTGATTTTGAAAAGGTGCATAGTCACCTATGATTTATAGACACTCCATAACATTTCTAGGAGTGCATAGGCACTTTGTCATTTGGTTATGTGTACATAGACACTTGTTGATTTTTAAAAGGTGCATAGTCACCTATGATTTATAGACACTCTATAACTTTTCTAGGAGTGCATAGGCACTTTATCATTTTGTTATGTGTAAATAAATCCATGCTGATTTTTAAAAGGTGCATGGTTTACCTATGATTCATAGACACTATATAATTTTGTTATGATTTGTATACGCATTAACTGTTCTCATGTACCAAGTTTACTTAAATTACATCTAATTGAAACTCATGTTGTTATTCGATGATTCACTAGTCAACTAACGGGTTGCTGGGAGGGGCAGAACTGAACTTTCCTCGCGGTCACCGCGTACGGTGGCAGCCTGAAGGTTAACTTAAGATTTAGTTTGTCGGGTCTTGGTTCCCCGTGTCTAAGACCAAGTGGCGCCCATTCGTATCAGGATGCTTCCCTGATGAGTAGTGTACTTATGTCCAGCCCTTCGCCGCATCCCGTCAGTTACACCAGCCTCAACCCACCCCCCAACTCATACTGTAGCCGGCCGGGTACCTTGTAGCGTTATTTCTGGGAAATCACGTTACAATTTTGGCGCCCAACGTGGGGCCTTTGGTTAGAGTGGGCCCGGACCTTCTGAGTTGGTACGGTTGGGCTTGGTTGGCGAAGGGTGAGCCTCAGGAGGCTGAACATGGGCTATAAGGGAAACGGAACTTGGTTCTTTTTGTTAATGATCCGTAGGATGCTTTGGTAAAGCTTTGTTTTGTGGGAGTTTATTCAGTGCTGTGGATTAAGCCCATTAAATTCTCCTTAGATTTTGCGAATCCGATTGGTGCTTTATTGCCTGTATACGGTAACTCTCAAGTTTGCTTTCCCTTATGGTGACTTCTAATTATGAACTACATAATTTTTATACAGGTTAGGCTTAAGTGTGATTATTGTAAGTCTAGATTTAAGTTGTGAAGATTCTGGTCGGTTAGAGTTGCTTGCCTTGTCTGCCCTGCCTAGCTCTTGTAAACGGAGGTCTAGTCACTGGAATCGGAGTCCCAGGGATCTAAACGGGTCATCGCTTAGTCAGTGTTGTGATGGATGTCTACCGGCTAAAGAGGGAGGAGTTAGTTTATGAGCTTGCGTTACGTGGACTTACAGCGGAGGGGCCAGTGCCAGAATTAAGAAAGCGTATGCAAAGGGCCTTCGCTACAAATAGACCGCTACTGGGTCCCGAGGAATTCTCCAGTCGCTTCCCCGAATTCACGCCGCGGAATGAATTGGACTTCTGTGAGAGAAAATGCGATGACCTAGAGAAATTATTAGAAGCATTTGAAGGCACCAGAAGAGGTCCCCAGTGCCGACGACTGGACACCGGCCTCTGGCATGTGGTCGGGAGAGTTAGTCGGTTGAACATAAAACTCGTTGATGATTCACTATTGGCAAGGAAGGAAGCACTACAGGAAAGGTGCAACTCACTTTTAGCGAAGTTAGAAGGTAAGGTGGATGGCCTAGAAGAAGATGAAGTGGGCGAGTCGGAGAATGATGACGACCCACATGACCCCGAACGCCTGCATCTGAACGCACCGGCACAACATCAAGATGGAGAGCCTACCCGAGGAGCGGCAATCCCTGTCAACCAACCTTACCGGAGGGAAGAACGATCTAGGGGTGTTCCCGTGACCAAGTGGGGACTTAAGTTCACTGGTGAAGATGCGAAGACGAGCCTTAATGCATTTTTGGAGAGAGCTGAAGAGCTAAGGATAGCAAGAGGCCTTTCGGAGACTGAACTTCACGAACAGGCGGTAGATCTCTTTGAGGGAAAGGCGTTGATATGGTACCGATCTGCGAAGCGAAGGGTGACTCGGTGGGACCAGCTTAAAGAAGAATTGAAACTAACATTCCAGCGACCAGATTATGATAACCAACTTCTTCAAGAAATCATCGCTAGGACGCAAGGCGTCGATGAGAGCCTTGAAATGTTTTTGGCAGTTATGGACAACCTCTTCTCTCGACTAACAAACAGACCTACTAAAGATGAGATTTTGAGTCGAGTGCTGAAGAACCTTAACGGCTACCTTCAGGACAAGTTGTGCATGTACGACATTAACACATTGGAGGACCTTAGACGTTTGGGAAAAAGGGCTGAGCTAGGCCGAGAGCGAGCAGCAACGAGAACTTCCCATCCAGGATCGACCACCGTTATGGAGCCTGACCTGGCCTACGCACCCAGCCACAATAGCAAGAAGAAATATCAGCGAGAGGTCAAAGTGTTGGCCCTAGATGTCGAAAGACCTGGGCCCCGGGTATTAAAATCAAGAGACTTGAGCGTGCCTTCAACTTCTCAGGCTGACAAAAGGAGACAACCAGTTGACCCAAGGAGGTGCCACAACTGCGGAAAACAAGGTCATTTTTTTTCGGCATGTAAACAACCTAGGAAGGGGCTATTTTGCTTTGGATGCGGGAATCCAGGAGTCATTCGAAGGGATTGCAAGAGATGCATACCTCCAAAAAACGGGGAGGGGGAATCATAGACCACTGACGTGATCCCCTACATAAAAGCCCGACTGGCCTACCTGAGTGGAAAAGGTGGTGCGAGAACGTCTCACTTTTTTTTTAAGAGACAAATTCCACAAACCTCGTTAATTTTATTACAAAATGAGAGAGACGGGAGGCCTCATGTTGAAGTTGAAATTTTGGGCAAGAAAATTTTCGTTTTGTTAGACTCAGGCGCTTCTCGCTCTTGTTTGGGTGGAGAGGGCATGAGAACTTTGTCAAAATTTGGAATCAAGGTGGAGCCTTCAGGCATATGCCACATAAGAACCGCAGACGGAACACTTCATCAAGCTAAGGGAGTGGTGAAATTGCCCGTAACGCTGGAAAAGAAGACGAAAACTATTGATTGTTTGTTTGTGCCATCCCTAGAACAGACCTTAATTTTGGGAATTGAATGCTGGAAAATATTTAATATTGTTCCTCGAGTGGCAGATGGGACTTGGACTTTTGGCGATGAGGAACACGAACATGAACCCCACTTGGCTATGTTAGAAAGTTTCGACTCCTTAGATGCAATGCAACAACAACAACTGGAGGAAATTAAGCACGAATTGGCAAGATGTAGTGAGCTGAATCCCGACGGAACTCTAAAAGCGACCACTGAAATCGAGCACGTGATAAATGTCGGGAACGAGAAACCTTTGAAGCAGAGGCACTACCCGTGTTCTCCAGCCGTGCTTAAGGTAGAAGGTGAAGAATTGGACGCTATGCTTAAGCTAGGCGTAGTGGAGAAGTCTTCCAGTCCTTGGTCGTCCCCGATAATATTGGTCCGGAAGCCAAATGGGAAAAACAGGCTATGTTTGGACTGCCGGAAGCTAAACTCGCTCACCGTAAAAGACTCGTATCCAATTCCTTTCATCACATCTACCTTAGACAAACTCCGTGGAGCGAAATACATCTCTTCCATAGATTTGAAAACTGCATTTTGGCAGATAAAGCTATCTGAAGAGAGTAAGCCTCTCACCGCGTTTTCAGTGCCAGGAAGAGGACTTTTTCAATTTACGCGTATGGCGTACGGCCTTACGAACGCCCCCGCTAGTTTTCAAAGATTAATGGACAGAATCATCGGACCAGAACTGGAACCCAATGTATTAGTTTATTTGGACGACTTAATCATTGTAACATCTGACTTTGAGAGCCATATCAGCTTGCTTAAGGAAGTGATAAGACGCCTGAAGGAGGCGAATCTCAGTATCAATCCCGAGAAATGCCAGCTCTGTAAGCCACAGTTGAAGTATTTGGGTTACTTGGTAGATCAGGAAGGGTTAAGAGTCGATCCGGAGAAAGTCGCAGCCATCGTGGACTTTCCCACTCCGAAGAACGCCAAGGAAATAAGGAGCTTTTTGGGTTTAGCGTCATGGTATAGGAGATTTGTGAGTGACTTTTCGAGCAAGAGTTCAATTTTGACCGAATTGACGAAAAAGAAATCCAAGTGGAGCTGGACACGAGAGTGTGAGGAAGCCTTTATCCAATTGAAGGAAGACTTAGCCAAGGCACCGGTTCTATCATGCCCGGATTTTTCGAGGGAGTTCACTCTACAGACAGATGCTTCAAACAGAGGTATAGGGGCGGTTTTAACACAAGAGTTTGATGATGGCGAGCATGTGATTGCCTATGCATCGCGAACGTTAAGTAGTGCTGAACGCAAGTATTCTACCACCGAGAAGGAGTGCCTAAGTGTTATTTGGGCTATGGAAAAATTTCGTCCGTACTTAGAAGGGTATCACTTCACCGTCATCACTGACCACTATTCCTTGCTGTGGCTAAACCGTATGAAGGACCCTACAGGAAGACTGGCCAGATGGGCTGTGAGAATGCAGCGGTTCGACTACAAGCTTGTTCATCGAAAAGGAGAACTACACATGGTTCCTGATGCCTTATCGAGAGCTGTCGAGCCTGAATCCTTAGTGGCAGCACTTCAAGATGTCCCTGCCAAGGACAAATGGTACCTAAGAATGAAGAATAAAGTGAAGGATCAGCCTGATAGTTACCCATGTTGGCGAGAGACGGGAGGGCTGCTGTACAAGAAACTAAATAACAATACCTTGTCCACTGAAGACGATGGTTGGAGGATAGTTGTGCCTAAGGAGCAGCGTACTGCGGTAATGGAAAAGGGACATGACAGTACTACCTCAGGACACATGGGTGTGTACAAGACATCGTCAAATAGGAAAGGATTATTACTGGCCCAAGATGTTTTGTGACGTGAACCATTACATCAGGAACTGCCGGGTTTGTCACCAATATAAGGCAGTACAACAGAGACCGTCAGGGTTGTTGGAGACTCGGGAGTAACTAAACCTTGGGATATTTTGAGTTTAGATCTTATGGGACCACTTCCGAGATCCTCCAAGAATAATAAGTACTTGCTAGTGGTTGTGGACTTATTTTCTAAATGGGTATGCGCTTTCCCCTTAAGAGAAGCAACGGGAGAGACTGTTACTAAACGCTTAGAGGAAAACTTAGTGATGGAATATGGGGCGCCGCAGGCCGTAGTATGTGATAATGGGCCTCAGTTTGTAAGTGACAAGTTTAGGTCAAAGTTAGCTGAGTATGGCACCAAGATTTGGTATTGCCCACCTTATCACCCACAAGCGAACCCGGTGGAGAGAGTGAATAGGGTCCTCAAAACCATGATGGCTTCTTATGTGAAGGACAAGCACACTACCTGGGACCAGCATTTGCCCCAGTTCGTGTATGCCATCAGAACCGCCGTTCACGAGAGCACCGGATATGCACCTGCAGATTTGTTCCTGAATCATGAGATGAGACTGGAGCACCTACCCAAAGCTGATGGTGACGACCGTGCAGCCTTGGTAGATTTTGGAGATCGGTCTGCTTTCATACATAGAAAAAGGGAACGGACTCGGGTCTTTTGCGAACAAGTTAGTATAAACTTGGATGCAGCTCATCAGAAGAATAAACATTACTACGACCTTCGCCATAAAGACGTCGAATTTGAGGTAGGCGACCTTGTAAAGAGGAAGAACTATGCCTTGTCGGATGCAGCAAGGAAATTTACAGCTAAACTTGCACCCAAATACCTTGGACCATTTGTGGTAAGCCGGAAAGTTTCTAAGACCGTTTATGAGTTGAACTCTGAAGGGCGCAAGTCAGAAGGCATATGGCACGTTAAAGACCTGGAAAAATGGACTGGACACATTGGACCGAAAAATGCATGAGCATTTTTCTAGAGGAGCGTGAGGGGATGTGATGAATTTCTTCATCGCCCATCGAAGATGGCCACCGCGTTTTTCTTTCGTCCACATTTTATTGCTTGTAAAGCGCTCCAGGGGACAGCTGGCGCTATCTACTCGGCATTCTGAGTGTTATGCCGAAAGTTAAGTTGGTAACGAAAAAAAGATGGGTGTGGCAAGATGGCTGGGAGAGTTGAGATTAGGAAGTGAGGAAAGTGAGGCGAGGAACGCTGCATGGGAGCGGAAGGCAATGGATCGCTGGACGTTCTTCGTGAAGGTCGGATGGAGGAAAGTAGGGGCCTCCATTTTGTGATATTGGATTTTTGAAGCAAGCTCCATTGCTTTTTTTTGCGGGAACTCATCTGTTGGCGTCTAATTTTTCTCGTCCTCCTTGGTGTGTTTTCGTGCTTCGACGAACCAACCCCCTTTTGGGGTCTTCTTCCCCCCCCCCTCCGGGCTAAATGGATTGCCTCCTCATCCAGTCCCCGGACTCTTCAACCTGAGGGAGGTGTGGGAGCTATTGGGACCTCCCCCCCCCCTCTGGATTTCACGGGAGGAGTTCAGGACCCCTGGTCCCAGTTTTGGACGGACAGACCGAGTGCGAGCCACGCAAGTCGCCAGGGCCGTCCTAGACGGACCTGTCTTTTTCACTACATAGTCACCTATGATTTATAGACACTCTATAACTTTTCTAGGAGTGCATAGGCACTTTATCATTTGATTATGTGTACATAGACACTTGTTGATTTTGAAAAGGTGCATAGTCACCTATGATTTATAGACACTCTATAACATTTCTAGGAGTGCATAGGCACTTTGTCATTTGGTTATGTGTACATAGACACTTGTTGATTTTGAAAAGGTGCATAGTCACATATGATTTATAGACACTCTATAACATTTCTAGGAGTGCATAGGCACTTTATCATTTGATTATGTGTACATAGACACTTGTTGATTTTGAAAAGGTGCATAGTCACCTATGATTTATAGACACTCCATAACATTTCTAGGAGTGCATAGGCACTTTGTCATTTGGTTATGTGTACATAGACACTTGTTGATTTTTAAAAGGTGCATAGTCACCTATGATTTATAGACACTCTATAACTTTTCTAGGAGTGCATAGGCACTTTATCATTTTGTTATGTGTAAATAAATCCATGCTGATTTTTAAAAGGTGCATGGTTTACCTATGATTCATAGACACTATATAATTTTGTTATGATTTGTATACGCATTAACTGTTCTCATGTACCAAGCTTACTTAAATTACATCTAATTGAAACTCATGTTGTTATTCGATGATTCACTAGTCAACTAACGGGTTGCTGGGAGGGGCAGAACTGAACTTTCCTCGCGGTCACCGCGTACGGTGGCAGCCTGAAGGTTAACTTAAGATTTAGTTTGTCGGGTCTTGGTTCCCCGTGTCTAAGACCAAGTGGCGCCCATTCGTATCAGGATGCTTCCCTGATGAGTAGTGTATTTATGTCCAGCCCTTCGCCGCATCCCGTCAGTTACACCAGCCTCAACCCACCCCCCAACTCATACTGTAGCCGGCCGGGTACCTTGTAGCGTTATTTCTGGGAAATCACGTTACAATTATGTCCTGTGATATTAAATCGTTGGTCTGTCTTTAGATGCGTTTCGCATATAAGCGCCAAGTCAACTCCGTAGGTTCCTAATAGTTCCTCAAATTCGTGCTTCTGATGTATAATTCCGTTGGCGTTCCATATTAGTATCCTGAGTTGATTTTTATCTATTACTTGTGTTTTACTCGTCATTGACACCAAAGTAAAAGTCAGTGACTGCTTCAAGTATTATCATAAGTTTGGACATTTTATCCTCTGCCTGTTTAATTCTTGATAGAAAAGTTTTTAGATGTTTGAGTAAACCACATATATTCATCTCTTTAAAGATTGTCAATATCTCTTTAAAGTCAAAAGGGGTCGTTTGTTCTTCTTCCTTCTGTTGTTGTGGGTCGTTCCGTGTGCTAAGTAGGGTGTCTCTGTATGATCGTGATGAACCGTTGAGTTTGGTTGGTGGCGTAGTTTTGCTTGGTAGTGGCGGGAAGTCAGTTTTTGTTGGTGTCAGTTTTTGTGTGGAGGTAGATATCTTTTCATTTTTTTTCTGTCTTTGGTCGATCTTTTTCTCTATCATTTTCAGGTATTCGGGGCACTTGGTATAGTTCGCGGTGTGGTCTCCTCCGCAGTTCACACATTTAGCAGGAGTTGTGGGGTCTTTCTTTTGGCAGTCAGAGGTCAAATGCGGCATCAGGCATTTGACGCATCTAGGGTTGTTGGCACAGTTATTTTTGGAGTGTCCAAATTTTTGACATCTTTGACATTGCAAGATGTAGTTTTGTGTTTGCACGTAATGCTCTATTTGGATTCTGGTGTTGTTAATGTAGTCTTCCTGAAAGAGTTTGTAGTTTTGGTCAGTTCTTGTGAGGGTGCAAATGAAAATTGGTAGTAATTTGATGTTATCTTGTGTGCTATTTTCTGTTTGTGACCTTGATGTAAATTGTCTGACGTCAGATGCTGTGTATCCCATTGTAAGTAGCTCCTCTTTTATCTCGTCAGTGGGCATGTTGGGTGGGAGCCCTTTGATGACAATTTTTAGGGGTTTGTCTCTCGGGAGCGTAAATGTATGGTACTGTTGTCCGGCTTGTTTAAGAAAGGTTTGGAGAGCCTTGAAGTCCTCTAGGGTTGAAGTTTGAATTTTAAGCCCGTCTTTTATGTAAAATATCTTAAAAGTTCCTGTCATATTTGTCTTCATCGTCTTTGAAATTTTGGAGTAGTTTGTCGTCCCTGATACGACAATAGGTGGTATTTTTTGTTTTTGAGTATTGGAGTTGTCGTCCCTTACGCTTTTGTTTGATACTTCTATGATATCCATAGGCTCTTCTTGAACTGTCAGTACCTGATATTGGTTGGTCACTTTAATTGCTTGTGGTGGTTTATCCTCTTTAGCTCTAAAAAGTAATTTCCTTTTTAGAATAGTTGCTTCTGTAATTCACCGTCCTGCGTCTCATCGTCCGTCAGTTCCACATCAACGTCTTCATCATTTAGATCCCTAGACCAGTCCTGAGTTTGGTGTCGTTTCTGTTGTGCACGTCCAAGCTCTGCTAGCTTGTCCATTTTTTAAGTTTGTTGTTGGCCCTGATAAGGGCCTACAACAATTTAGTCGGTTTTTGTTATTTTATATTTGTCAGTTATTGTAATCAGTCCGTGGTACGACCACTTGATGATATGCTCACCTTTCTGCCGTCGTACACAGATGATTTAGAATATTTGAAGTAAATTTCCAATATTAAGCTTCTATTCAGACGTTTGAAATCAAGCAGATTAGCCGCCTATTCCGGATAGGCCGGAACCTCAGCCGTCAATCGACCTTCTAACTCCGCTATCACTATTTGTTGAACACGAGGAGTGAAGTCAACCTTCCAACTCCGAATATTCAATTCAAGTCAATGGGTCCGTACTCGTCTCGTCCGTAACTCGTCGTCGGTTGATCGAAAACAAGGTGCTTAGGAAGATATTGGCCACAGGGGAGTGAAGAAGCTTACATAGTGATGAGTCACATACCCCGCACCTATCACAAGGCGTTGTGAGGATAACAAAATCTCGGAGCTTATGATGGGAAGGTCATGCAACGTGAATGGGAGAATCTATAACCGTGTTCAAGGTATTTACTGTCAAACCGATTAGGAAGAGACCATTGGAAAGACCTTGACGCAGATGACACGGTAACATTGGAATTGACCTAAACGAGATAGGATGTAATGAGGTGGACTGGATCGAGCTAGCTCAAGATATGGATAGGGTGCAATAGTTTTGTGAATGCAGAAATAAATGTCGAGTTCCTAATGCCTTAGTGTAAGCAAGTAAGTAATTAAACAATCGTTTGTAACACTATTGAATTAAATCGAGCCACGTCGGGCGTCGATTTAAACACTACGGATTAATTCCTAGATATAATAATAATGCTGTGACGATGTTTATGTTGTTCTATAGCTCCGTGGCGAGCACTAATTAAATCGGTATATTAAAAAAATTAAAGAAAGAGAACTTTTGATGGCTGTTTATTCACACACGGTTTATTTAAATGACATCTGTTAATTACTATACTATTCTAATTAAATTCTTTATATCGATGCACACTTGTGATATTAATGAAAGTTATTTTATACTGTGATTGCCAGTGTGTGGGCGGAGGTGCGTGGATTGTTCGTGTGCTGTGTCTGGAGACTGTGGGTGGGTGCCTTAAACATACACACAACGGCTTATATATGACATACCCTTGCATCTTTCTCCCCTCGTCAACAGTGTAAAAAACTAACTAATAGAAATAGTCCTGGCAACAGGTGTTGTGAAGGCTAGCTTCTTATTGGTATAGAGAAGTGGTGTATTTTGCCAAATACTGCGGAGTTGTTCCTTTTAACAGGAAATAGCGCAGCTGTTCTTTTAACAAAAATATTTATATAAATATAATTTAGTGGTGAAATCTTTTCACATTATTTCTAAAATGTTCGTGTTTCTTCATGGATGAATCTTAAAAGGTTACTCTACATATGTTACTTAAAGAAAAATTACCTTCATCCATGACTTTTTATATATTTTAGATTGATCCAAGCCAATATAATTACACGTTATTAGCATGTAATCTACGATCCTACAGGGTCCATTGATTGATTTCAAGTAGTCCATGAACTTGCGGGTTCAACAGCCTTCACACAGATACAATTTTCTTAAAAATAAAATTTAGTTTTAACCATTAAGCCTATACACATTAGATGTATTGTTTTGCTATTTAATGTGTTAATAAAGTAGTACATAATATATTAATATTTTGTGTTAAATAGTAATCACAAATTTAGAAGAATATATTTGATAACAATATTTCAATATAACTGATTTAATTTGTAATCCTATGTATTTTATTTTATAAATTTTAAATAATATTTAGATAAAGGTTCTATTGATGGACTTAAGAAGGTCCGTGAGCTAAGCACAACAAATTACACACACTCAATTAGTCACCACGTAAGGACATCCACACCTGATTTTTGTGGAAGAACAGTAGAGAAAATTCAAATATATTTATTTGAGGCCACCATTGATAGCATTCTACTGTATTGTGTTATTCTATAGGTTGTGGTGAAAAGAAAAATGTTATATATTATATAAATTATAATTTTTTGTGTCTAGTATCAGTGTCTTCTGAATCTTGTTTACATAAGAACAGTTAATGTCAAAAGTAAAAAAATGTTCTATTTGTTGGGCCCACTCCTAGAATCTAGGTGAAAAAAAATTAATAATAAAAAAAGAATTTAGCTCGGCTAATTCAGACAGTGGCACGACGACTCTCAATACTCGAGACCACTTGGGAGTACTTAAAATAAAACATGAGCAATTTAAATAAAAATAGATTGTTGAAATATAATATAATTTATACTACAAGAAAAATAAATGTGTAAAATAACAATTATTGGAACTTTTGTGGGTTTATTATTATTTCCTTTTCTAACCACATCCCAATCCTAACTATGGAATTCCGGATAGCTATAATTCTAATTTGACAAAATAAAATAGTATTGTTGAGACAAAAGGAAGAAGAGAAAAAAATCAATACAATTATTATTTAGACATGAAATAAAATGATAATTAATTCTCTGAATTAGATAGTCTTTCTGAAAGTTCTTACATGAATTTTTATTTTTGATAAAGAAAAGAAAATACTAGTTTAAAGTTGAAGAGTTGGCTTGACCTCACTCATGAATTAGTCCATGCTGAAACAACACCAACTTCAGAAATTTGTTTTACTTTATTAATGTTAACTCGTCCACAATTCTTAAAAAAGTAAACATTCTAGCTCTTTCATATACACTTAGCTTTCCATTTTATACTCACACTTTACCTTACAACCATTACTTCACTTTAAAAATAAATTAAATTAAGAGCTTCACAGATTCAGCTCCATGTTAGACCAACACCGAGGAGAAGACACAGTCTCCTACAGAAAGTCTTCCAAAATCAAATTTAAAAATGTTCTAATTTTTTTACTTGCAAGTCCAAAGAAAAAACTAATATATAAAAATAAAAGTTAAAATGTTGGCTATGGACTAGAGATAAAAATCAATTACAATGCAGGTTTAATATAAATATTGAAATATATGCATAGGAATGTGAACAATATTATCTTAAAGAAATAAATGATTATTTCTATCTGTCAGAATTGAAAAGCGCGCTAGTTTTGAGTTATTTACGTATTGACTTGTTTCCTCTTCTACAATCACGATACCCACTACTCACTTGTTTGACAGATCTGCGTATGCGTTGAAATCAATCATGGTCGACATTCAAAATAAATAAAAGAAGCGTCAACAAACCTCTTAGAAGAATAATTAATATGTTTAATAAAAGGTAAGTGTTCTTCCTTAACTCAAAATCCCTTATTTAAATTATTTAAAACAATGTTATACGTTGTTCCTTCTGTCCTTTTACTTTATTGAATGGATGTAAATAGTATTATTTGTCAGGTCGGCAATACAGCGACAGAACTTTGAAGTGCATCATTTCAAACGAAAATAAATTGGAAACTATTCACATAAAGTATAAAATATAGGGAAATACATGGTGTGGTGGCAAATAACATCACAAGTTATTGATAATATCTATCAAAAATACAACTGCAGATAACATGACTTGATGTGTGAATACATTCTGTTTTTGTAACTTTAGTAACTAACTTCTACTATTCTTCCTACAAAAATTATACTTTATAAACCGTTTGTCATTGATAGGACTTACAAACACCCACCTGCCATTGTTGTGGTCAGAAAATTGTCTGACGACTATGTGTATGGATTTACAGAGAAGTATCTGTTTTTACAATTGGAGCTTTGTTTCCGTTTGCCACCACATATCTTTGTGGGGCGGTGTTTTCAGCAATTGCTGCTATAAAAAAAAAAATCTAAATATATTGGACGTCAGAGATAACATATACTCCCAAAAACTTCTCCATAATTTAAACTTATTAATCAAGAAAAACAACAGTGCCCTTCTCATCGTTATTTTTGAACAGAATTATTATTAATTAAGTCCACTTTTTAGTTACACAATATAGAGATAATTCACTTTCCTTCAGGAAGTGGCCATTAATTTTTGAATAAAAAGGTAAAGTGGTTTATTCGTTGTAAGGATTCTTTCATATTATATAATGAATTTAATAAATTTCTTTTGCAATAATTAAATGTTATGCAAAATCTGGTGTTAATATATTTACGCGAATTTTTGTGGTGAGTGGTTAATAGCTTTGTCAGATTCTTTATTTGTCCGTGACTCAAAAGCGATTAAGAACCACTGGTCTGCAGGCTTAAAAGTACTTCCAAACGGATCATGGCATAAAAAAGGTAGAATATGAAAGCTAAATGTAATTATTATTATATGGATGCGCATTCATAGTGATGTCCGAATACCAAAATGATTCCACACCACAATAAGACCCCTTCTCCGTGGCTAAAGTGGTCGACCACAAGTGTTTGGGTAGTCCGGGCTAGTGTCTGTGTTGTGGTGACGTATATAATTATTAATTGTATAGTACGTGCGCCCTTCTCAAAATCCTATAAGACTTTCCATAGGTGCTAGTGCTGAGTGTGGATAATAGGCGTGCGGTTACGAATATAGTGAATAAGTTTTAACTCACCTCGGCTGTTGAATAGCATCACACTCGCAATATACTGTATGGCTGATGACAAGGAGACTGGGGTTAAAATATTGGTATAATGTACTGAGTGAAGTAGTATTTCCTAAATGGTTTCACACTATCCCTCCCCGTAAATGCGGATATACTCTCTCTAAATTCAACCTTACCCATTCCTAAAATACACTAGTGTGGTTAGTATATTTGCTTGCGGACTGAATAGCTAGTATGACGTGATGCTAAATAAAATGTAAGAGATATGATTCTAATCACTTTTGTAACTGTTAATTACATAAATGCGTACCACGATTCCCCTTTCCAAGTCTAGTACACAATTAGAAACATTGTTTACAAACTTATATCGAAACTGTTCCCCATGTTAGCCAAAAGTTTGCAAACTGTTTTCAACAATGTTAACAATAATGGGAAACAAAATATTTGGAAATAATTAAAATCATTGTTTTGCATTCAGACTATAATGATCAAACAATGTTTCCCGTCCAGACTACAATGATGAAACATTGTTTCTTGTCAAGATTACAATGATGAAATAATGATTCCCGTCCTGACTACAATGATGAAACATTGTTTCCTGCCCTGACTACAATGATAACACATTGTTTCTTGTCAAGATTACAATGATGAAATAATGATTCCCGTCCTCACTAAAATGATGAAACATAATTTCCCGCCCTGACTACAATAATGAAACATTATTCTACGTCCATATTAAATGATGAAACATTTTTTCCCGCCATGAATACAGTGATGAAACATTGTTTCGTGTCATGACTACAATGATGAAATATTGTTTCCCGGCCTGACTACAATGATGAAACATTATTTTTCATCCAGACTACAATGATGAAACATTGTTTCCCGTCCTAACTACAATGATGAAATATTGTTTCCCGTCCTGACTACAATGATGAAACATTGTTTTCCGTCCATACTACATGATGAAACATTGTTTCCCGTTCTGACTACAATGATGAAACATTGTTTTTCCAGATACAATGAAAATTTATTTCCGTCCATATTACAAGAGAAACGTTGTTTCCAGTCCTACCACAATGATGAAACATTGTTTCCGTCCTGACTACAATGATGAAACATTGTTTCCCGTCCTGACTAAATGATGAAACATTGTTTCCCGTCCTGACTACAATGATGAAACATTGTTTTCGTCCTGACACAATGATAAAACATTGTTTCCCGTTGATAAATGAACACATTGTTTCCATCCAGACTACAAGATGAAACATTGTTTCCCGTCCAGACTACAATGATGAAACATTGTTTTCCGTCCTACTACAATGGATAAACATTGTTTTCCCTCCATATTACAATGATGAAACATTGTTTTCCGTCCAGACTAAATGATAAAACATTGTTTCCCTTCCTGACTACAATGATGAAACATTATTTCCCGTCCATATTACAATAATGAAACATTGTTTCCTATCCCAACAACAATGAAAAAACATTGTTTCCCGTCCTGACTACAATAATGAAAAATTGTTTCCCGTCCATATTACAATGATGAAACGTTTTTCCCGTCCTGACTAAAATGATGAAACATTGTTTCCCGTCCTGACTACAATATGAAACGTTGTTCCCTTCCTGACTACAATGAGAAAACATTATTTCCCGTTCATATTACAATAATGAAACATTGTTTCCTACCCCAACAACAATGATAAAACATTGTTTCCCGTTCTGACACAATGATGAAACATTGTTTTCCGTCCAGACTACAATGGTAAAACATTGTTTCCCATCCTTACTACAATGATGAAACATTGTTTTCCGTCCTGACTACAATGATAAAACATTGTTTCCCATCCTTACTACAATGATGAAAAATGTTTTCCTTCAGACTACAATGATAAAACATTGTTTCCCGTCCTGACTACAATGATGAAAATGTTCCCCCAACTACATGATAACATTATTACCGTCCATATTACAATGATGAAACATTGTTTCCCGTCCATATTACAATGATGAAACTTTTTTTTCCAGTCCTGACTACAATGATGAAATAATTATTTTACCTCAGACTACAATGATTAAACATTGTTTCCCGTCCATATTAATGAATTGTTCTGATACACAATGATGAAACATTGTTTCCCGTCCTGACCACATTGATGAAACATTTGTTTCCCGTTGAGTTCAGTTGAATGAAAGATGTCTGCCGAGGGGGATGCTGCTATGCCTTGTACTTAAAAATTCAGTGTGCTCTGTTCTAAACTGCAAACAAGGGGCCTTTACCTTTTTTCCAAATAATTAAAACCAACTGAATACTTTTCGCCTATTTAACTATAAACATCCCGTTTTTTACGCGATTTTTACAGTTCATGTATCACACTCCCTCAACAATGTGTTAGTGTGAAATATCCCTCGAATTTCCAGTGTCTTTTCACGACATGGCAAATGACAAATCAGGAACTGACGTAGTCTCTGTGAACCTGAAGCAATCTGGTCCACGTTGTTTGTTGCCTGGGAATGTTGGCAAACACGTACAGACTCTCAAACATTGTTTCTTGTAACCCAATTGAAATATATATCAAGAAACCTGTTTCCAACTGGGAAAAAAAAATATTTGTTTCCAAATTGTTTGCAAACAATGTCCCTAGGGCCTACTAGACTGTAGAAACATTTTAAAATAACATATAAGATTATTACTATGATAAGAATTTGGTAAGAATTTCTTAAAAAACTATTATTATTGTGTATCACGATTAGCATTAATTTTATTGTACAATGTTATAAGTGTTATTTTATAGTTAATTATATTAGCTTTGGTATTTTACTGCTGAAGATCATATGGATTGAGGTATGAATTTTTTTATTAAACTTTTGAAATTAAAAAACATTTCTTATATCAATCAGACCGTGTAGAGTCCCACATACAGAATCGTGAAAGCTACTCCAGTTGTTGAATATCTTGACACTGAAATAAACCCATACACAAAGAAGTTAGTAAATTATCTGAGACCGTGCCTTGTCTAGCTGGTCGGTCTCCTCTCCCACTCAGCTACATGGACGAGCTGTTGATTTGTCTCAGCACGCTCCAATCCTGTCAGAGAACCCAACCGTCAACAAGGTTTAGTACCTCTCAGTTGAGTAGGCCTAGTTGGGCGAGGCATAAGTTGGTCACTCAACTCTTAGTTGTTGTTTCGTATAACTTTACCTGAATTTGTGCCTGGTCTAGTGTCAGAGGTCAAACTAGAGAGACACACCCAAATATCCCATCCGCCCTACAAGACTTAACACCAGACGTGAGTCCAATACTGCGACATTGTTGTTGGTTTGAAAAAACAACGTAAAGAGGTTATTTTCTTTCAGGTCAGGTAGGGTTTTACGATAGATCAGCATGCTTGAATACTATCCACGAGTATACGATAGATCAGCATGCTTGAAACTACCAATAGACGATAGACAACTCGATTATAAAAACGTAGATGATAGATTAGCACGCCTGACTACTATCAGGAGTTTTAAATGCTATTTCAAATGTTCATATTCTGATGTTTACTTTCTAACCGATGTCACCTCCTTGAAATTCATAAACATCATCCTCTCCTCTTAATAAACAATCTTGCGTTCGATTAACCATGCTAGAAGACACATGATTACACTCGAACCAGAAAATGTATCGATGTGTGGCTATTTGGATTTTTGCATTCTTGACTTGATAACGGCAAAATTGAGATAGGCGTAATAGTCTTTTTACCTTTTTCAATGGCCTAGTGGTCTACTCTCTTGTTAGACTTTCTTGCTTATCATAGTGATGTCTGAGCTCTAATCCCTAAGTTGTTTCCCACTTTTAATTCCATGAAAATGCGGGTGTAATATTACCTCTAAAATCTTTATTTACTCATTGCTACCCCTTTAGAGTAATTATCGTATACGCGTGTGAACCAAACAGGTAGTAGGACGGGGTGATAAAAAAAATCCAGTTTTTTGTTTATATTTATTAATTCTGTGGAACGATTCCACTGGTCTCAATTCCTCTATTTTCTAAAGAAGCGACTCTTGGTTCGAGATGTGTTGTTTATCTAAGTTTGGAGCAATCCAGGAGGTGAATTAGTAGATTCCTGTTCGTATTTAGCAAGTAAGTTCGATACATCATTTAAACAAAGTTTTAAAAGATTTAAAGGGGAAACTAACTACACAATACAGATCAAAACGTATGTTTAAAAATACATGTAAATTTGTTGTGTTCATAGCGTATTCATTTTTTTGGACTCCATCTTAATATCCGTCCAGCCTAGCTTCAATTATCTTATTACCTGTTCAGGTTATACGCATATGATAATTTCTCTAATAGGGTAGGGATGAGGAGGGAAGCATTTTAGAAGTAATCTACCAACATTTGTGTGGAAGGAGAGTGGTAAACCATCTAGGAAAAAACAACTTCAGAACACCCGACTGGGATTTGAACCCTAATCTCCTTATAATCAGGAGTGTCTTCATTTAAATACTCTAAAATGTAGGTCTGATTAAGGTGTAATTTAGAGGATATGCCTTCAAATGTTTGTATTCTGAGAGTATAAACGATTTGTAATAATAACAACCACTTTGAGTACGACCGGGCCGTGACTACAACCCCAACCTCTAAGTCACCATGAAATCAGAACAAACGAGTTCGATGTCTTAGGTCGCATGTCTCCAACGTGACTGGTGGTAGAATAAACGTCGGTCGTGTTGTTGGTGTTATTTTATTCGCGAACCCCTCTGTTCAAGATGGACGGAGAATGTCGTGACGTTATTGCCATTAAGTGCTAACTAATTTTCGATTCGTGTCACATGAATGAAATTCGTATGTCACTTATCTTTAACGTATTCATGAGACAAAAATAAAGGGTTGTACTAAAGGAAATACGTTTGACACATAGAGTGAAAATAAAAGTTTGCTGAAAAGTAATAATTACCAAAAAGAAAAAGAAAAAATGGCCATACTGTTAGAGTAATTTACTTTCACTCTAAATATATGGATTCAATCTTGAATGGATTTAAGATACGCCCGTCAAATGAGTACCAGGTCCAGTCATACCCAAACTGGTGCCAATGTCATCTATGGAATCAGGATCAGTTATTGGTTTGAAATGCTCTCATGCCCATAATGGTACTAGTATTTAAATGAATGGTAATAGCTGGGCAATGAAAATTATCACTACAACTATCTATTTTCCTATAAACTGGCAGTTGAGCCGTTCTTCGCACGGTTAAGCCGCATTGAAACTATTTTAAATTAAGACGTTCAATATCCGGCTACCCACATTTTTAAAGATCCTTGTTGAAATATTCTGAGATATCTATGGAAATCCCAAACTAATTATATCAAACAAATAAAATTAAAACAAATAAAATCTTTGAAAAATAATCTTACCTAGCCCCCAAACTGAATATACAAATGAATGAATTCCTTTGCCAAAGCAATACTTACCTAGACATCATGATTAAAAGATAAATTAAACCAAATAATATACATTGTTACAGAAATATGAAGGGGAATACTCATAATGATTTAACAAAGAAGGTAAAAGAAATAATAGACTATTAAAGAGGCATATTGAATGAATGAACATCGTGGTTTCTCCAAGAAAATCGCGGTTCACAAAGCTATGCAACCAGATGTTGTTTATTTCTATTTCCATGTTACTCCTCTAAATGTGATAGCTTATCCTTAGAAAATAATATAAGATGTGATCGAAATGCTATGTATTAGTTTTAAGATAATCTTTACGTTTTGTGCTTATTGTGTTTAGGATTTTAAGTAATCCTATAAAAATTTAAAACTGCTTACCATATCAATAAAAAGAATTCTATTAATTTAACAAATTTGAGAGGCTACTCCCACCTTTCAACTTTTTTCCGGACCTCTATTTTGAAATTTCAACCTTTCCAAATTTAGTGTTATCTAAGATGGTCATTTTACCCATTTTAAATTTTTTAATGTCCATCTACATTGAAAGGTAGATTTTATAATAGTTATAGAAAGATTTCAAGTTACCTTTCCCCTCTCCCAAACCTTTTTTGTTCCTACATTTCTATTTTGAATCTTAAAACATAATTGGTTATCTGATAAGACCTTTTTAAGTACTGTATCTACCTAATTTTAACTTTAAACCACACTGAAAATAGTGTTTCTCATTATCTGTATAAATTTTGGGTTCTTACATTTACCGGTTTTCAATTTTGTATTTTCATTTATATAGATCTCATTCGGTTATCCGGTAATTCGTATTTATTTGTTTGCCAAAATTATATTTCATTCCACAACGAGAAGTTTATTTTTCTATTAGCTAAAAGTACTTTGGGCCTTCCTTTTCCTAGATCAGTTTTAAGATTAAATTTATTATTATATTATTATTATTATTATTATTATTATTATTATTATTATTATTACTATTATTTGGAGTGGTTGTCTTAACTCCTTGCCAGTATTTTAATTTTCTATTACACCTAAAGATTTTTCTTCTATTAGTTTGTGAAATTATTATTAGCTCAATTTTAACCCAGATCATAATTTACAAATTTAAAAAACTTTCACACTTTTCTAATTATCTGCTAAATCTATATTTTCTACCATGCCGTGAGATTTCATCTTATACTAAACACACATAAATTAAAATTTAAATAATCTTGGGGATTTTGGGGGCGTCTATTTACCATATCTACAGATTTCAACTTTTTACCACAACGATAAGAATTTGATAATTTTAGTTTTGGAAGTATCCAGTTCTATTCATTTTCTGTACCCCAATTTAAATTTAAATGTTCAGACGCTTGCGGCTATTTTGGTTTGTCACCTTATATTTATTAAAATATTTTAGTTTGTTACTGTACCAACAAGTGCTATTTCTTAAGTTTCGAAAATATCAAGGGGAGCCCATTTACATTTTCTGGTCCTTCATTCTGAAATTGAAGAATATTTAGAGCTTTATTGTGGTTTAGGGTTATACCACGTGACAAATCTTCAAACTCAGACCACACTGAGAACGAGAGAAAGAGATTTGCAAAGTGTTTCGTGTGGAGTGTGGTGACGTATGTATCTGAGACGTGGACAATTAGAAAGGGAGAGGTAACAAAGAATATTGGGTAGTAAGACGCGGTGCTAAATATTATTATTATTAACAAAGATATTTGCAAGGTTTTGAAATGTGATTGTGAAGAAGAGTGGAGAAGGTGAAATGGATGGACAGGCTGATGAATGAGGAGGTGTTGGGGAGAGTAGGAGAAGAAAGGAGTTAGATGGCGATAAATACTTCTTGTTTGGGCCACACACTAGGTAGAGATTGTTTAATGAAGAGGATTATGGAGGTGAAGATAGAGTTAAAAAGAGGAATAAGGAGGCTTGAAATGCCAACAGATATCAATAAAGGAAAAGCAAAAGGATGAAAGAAGACTCTTAGTACCGAGGAAAATATAAGACGTTCATTCAGTTGATACCTGTCCAGAGAGATCTACAGAAGAATACCAAACTGATATGTAGTTTAATTCATTAGTTGGGGACATTATGAAACAACTCCACCCCCTTTACTCCAGCCCCCATATATAACGAGAGAATATTTAAA
>JBCFYV010000935.1:873696-1002183 GCA_039000515.1 Timema cristinae | reverse complement strand
TTTTTAAAAATTGTTGACACAATGCTTACCCCTATTTGAAAAGAAAACAACATGGGGTGTAAACAGTAAAGTTTGTACACCCTCTTTTGTGTCCTGAAACCCCCCGGCCGATAAAAGGGATAATAGGGAGAGGATGAATTTAAAACTTTACATTAAATATGGAAATTAAAAAAAAATATATAGTTTCCCAACGAAATGATTTTTTTTTATTAAATTTAAAAAGACAATAGCGCAGATAAAAAAAATTTGGGCACATTAAAATTATTATGATACATTTGGAAAAAAATGCTCGAAGTAAAACAATTTTAATTTTCATTAAAGTTCGCAATTTTTTTATCAAAGGGAAAACCCATGAAATCCTAAAATAAAATTGATAGTCCAGTCTAAAAAGAGCCCAATAACAAAGCGAATATTTTTTAAATGCGATACAAAAATTATAAGGGCCAAGGGGCCCCTTTGATAGGGTTTCCCAAAAGGGTTTTCGTAATTCACAAAAAAACGATATCATAAATATAAAATTTAAATATAAAAAAACTAACAACAGCCCTACAAAAAACGTGGGGGTTTTAAAAAAACCAACATAAGCCAAACTCCCACGGGACTATCAATCTGACTTAGAATATGGAACTAACCGTTCCATCAAATAACAAAACATTAGCTGTTCAAAAACAAAACTTACTTTAAACAAAAAAATTAAAGTTATCCAAAATAAAAAATTCCAATAAAAAGTTACATCACGTTACTTTAAAATTAAAACCATAATTTAAAAATGAAAAGTTACTTCAAAAAATAAAAAAAATTACTCTACGATTCCAAACAATATAATATTAACAAGGAAAAAATTTTAATCAGCACATAACTGAGGATATTTACGAGAATAAAAATATAAACAAAAGGTTTCCAAACGCCCGAGCGGGGACCTATCTAAAAAAATATTTTGACAAAATTTGGGCGATTTAAACTATTTAAAACGTTAGAAAATTTTTAAACTTTGGGTATTATATACAAAAGTTTAAAGTTTATTTAAAAAAGTTAGAGTTCAAAACTCCCCCTCCAAGCGACGATTATGATACATTTTTTTCCCAAGTCTTTTCCAGCCATTGTCCAGATCCATGACAATGGTCTGTCGTCGATCGTTGATCGTAGGATAGTCGATTATGGCAAGCTTGCACAGCCATTATATAGGGATTTCGTTGTTCCGGAAAGAAGGGGGAATACACCAGACACGCATATGATGACGTCAACGATGCCTTCAAACAGTCACGTACACCATTGTTGATTCCGCTTGCTCCATCGGAATATCCGTGAATATCTCCAATCACCCGATGTTTTGAAGGAGGTTCCTCTAGTCTCCGTCAGGGGTCGGATACATAATTGTCTTCTAGTTGATGTTGATAGTTCTTGGTTCATTTCACGCTAGTACAGTCGGAGTGCCGAGTCGCTTTGTTGACCCACTGGATCTCCCTTGACCCACTCGCCAATCTAGGAGTCCAGGTGCCGGCCAGCCTTGCAGGATTCTATTGTGAGCAGATTAGTATTGTAAGTACACGAACAAATTAATACGTAGCATTGGATTGAGTAATAAATATATTGTCCAGCATTGTTTTTATTATGTCTTCTTAGCCTACAAGAACTACCACAGAGAAAAATACTATTGTAGGGATCCTAATTGAGTTGAATTTATTGGAGCGGGTAGTATGCTTTGTTGTCCAGTTGTAACATTATACCACGTAATGTTACAAATCTCTAATCACATCAGTATGGGGCGGGGTCCAGTTGTAACATTATACCACGTAATGTTACAAGTTCATTGGCTAATTACTATATATCCTCTATATATCTATATATAAATACTTATCTTTTTGTATATATATAGAACCACATATTTATGTATGCATATATATATATATATATATATATATATATATATATATATATATAAGGAGAGAGAGAGAGGGTCTATATGTTTATGACCTAAAATACGAAGAAAATGACGTAAATCAAGCACGTGCCTTTCAAATGTAAACTAAAAATTATCTAAGCATTGAAGTCTTTAACAAATGAACTTTGCTTAGCTAAATATTATACAGACTGTACTGTATATACTTCCAACCATACAAACAAAGAGGATACACAGTTCAAGGCCTACAATATCTTCTCATTCTGACAACTGTTTGAGGGAAAAATTAATTTTATGCATTTATAAAATATCGGTGGTATTTAAAAATATATCTACTTAGAGCCTGTTTCATACTTAGATTGAATATGCCTCAAGTGTGATGCTATATTAAATAAAAACCTATCTAGAGCAGAATGGAATGAGCCAATCTCACATGCAAAACTGGCCCATACCATTAGAGCTAGTTAGGTTTTGTCATGGAGTTAGTGTACTGCCACACTTGAAGGGTACTCAGTCTTACTAGGAAACTGGCCCTTATTCAACATGAATCATTCAATATGACACAAAATGTCCTTTAAATAACTATTAATGACTCTAAAACAACAAAAGCTGAGAAAAACATTAGCTAAATTTCAAAAATGACCAAAATTGACCAAAAAACTACCTATAAATATACATTTCTACACCAAGGTGATCATGAACAGAGTTAATGTACCTATGGGCATTGTATGTGACTAACAAAAAAAAAAAACGCGTCATCAAAATTCAAGCTATATATATATATATAACATCTGGCTTGAATTAAATTACGGATTCCCTAGTCAAAATCAGAGCTCCAAACCACTTGTTTATTCCCATGGATAAGAACTGAATATGAAATGAAATTAAAATAAGCCTACAAGAAAACAACTCCATATAGTTTCTTATTAACTAACTCAAATAATGTTCTCTTTCAGACACCAAATGTTGTCGTGACTAAAGTGTTCAGGCCGCAGATAAAATGAACCAATAACTGAAATTTAACTATCTCCCTCCCCTCCTACCCCTCCCCCCCTCCCAACAGAGGTTGGCCTTGTCAAAACTGATATGTTCTTTCACATTTCACAAGACACGCGTGCTTTATTCAAGTTTAAATTGGATTAACGAGATTTGGTGTCTAGTGGTGAGGGAGGGGAAGAGTGGTGGAGGAGAAAAGAAGGGTGGTGGTTGAAGAAGAAGTGAAGATTCGTGACGAAACGTCTGTCACGGTGATGTCAAGTGGTGGTACGCGGTTTCGTTCCTCTGGAAGCGGACAGACGTCTTTGTCTTCTGGTTATTATTTTTTTCTAACATTGGTACCCGTGAGATGTTACCATACGTCAGCCTACGTCTTAGAATCCTCCAAAAACAAAAAAAGTCTTTTTTAACTATCTGGGGGAAATAATCGCCTAAGTCACATGTATTTTAAATTGTTTTGTCAATAAATAAATCATTTATATGGGTTATGATTACACTTTAAAGTCAGTAATAATTTCTAACTTATTAAAATATATGTTTATAAATAAACACAATAATTATAAGATGCTTTTTAAAAGATATAGGTGACCTGGTGGTCTAGGGGTACGGTGTCAGACTTCTGTGCTGGCGGCCGGGGTTCAATCCTCGGTCCCGGCACAGATTTATCTGATTTCCAAACCCTTCCTACACCTCTGACAAGACATCTTGTGAATGTGTGGAATGCCAGGCTGCCACCGTGGTTCGGATTCCACGTTAAACTGTAGGTCCTTCATTTCATCTCACAATCACCCTACCATTACACATTTAGCGTAAGTGCGTATAACCCGAACGGGTAGTAAGACGCGGTGCTAATAATAATAATAATAATAATAAAAGATATAATTATTTCAGTGTTCGATTAGAAATATGTTTTATATTTCATGCGTGTCTAAGCTACAACATCCGTAGCCCAGTTTGTGGTAAGATTGGACAGTACTGACGTACTGTTGTCCAGGGATGCCCGAATGTACTAATCGTACATCCTTTCCGTGGAGTCTCTTCCCATGTCGTGATGGGATGAGGTGATGGTGGTAGGGAGTATGAGGATGTGGAACTGGGGGAAACAATTAAACCTAACTTAAGCCTAACTAAGCAAACCCTGGTGGCTGTTGGGGCAATTCCTCTTCCGGGAAAAATACTCAAGGTACCAGTCGGGGATCGAACACAGAATTCTTATGCTGTTAGCCAGGAGCGCAGTTGATTATGCGTAAGGACTAGTTCAGAGATATAAAATAAATCAATTCAAGATAAAATATAAAACTACCATCTCATCTGTTCGGGGTTTGAACTCTGTGTCATTATCAGTGAAACTAATCAACGCTGAAAAATAATAAATAAGAGCTCAGATTATTACTCTTTTTTTTATATTCGTATCAATGGGCATGCAGACTAAGTAGTCAAGCTTGTTTGGTCTTGTTGTCCGGTGACAGTCAGGTCGCAGTTCGAACCCCAGATGGATGTACTGAGGGTGGTTTTTACTAAATTATTTCCCACTCTCCCTCAGCGCAAATGAAAGTACACCTTATATAGTTTCTACCATCCTTATCCTAACTATCTTAGCCTAACTAGACTGACAGCCCAAACGTGTAGTAAGATGAGAAACACGTAAAAAAATTTTATCTAGGAACACTTATTGAGTGTATGTTCATAAGATTCTGTTTATTTGTGTTTCTTATTGTAAGATATTTATATTAGTAAAATTATTGTTTCTATATTAATACAAGATGTGTTTAAAATATAATATATACCAATTTATAGTATTAAAATTTAATAGTTAAAATTACAATAGTAAAATGATAATATACTAAAGTTTAAATTGTTATTTTAATAGTTTGATATATGTAGTTTTCCAGTTGCCCCGACTACTTCTGAATTTACATAAAAAATAATATCGTATTCATGTCGGCCCGCCGTCTTCCCTGGTCTACATTCTTCATTGTGTTTGTTTTGTTGTAATGCATTTAAATATAAAAAAACAATAAATGAAAAGTAATAGTAGTAATGCTAGTAATATTACTATAAAATGAAGTAGCTTCGTATTTGTGAAGCCCCCGAACCGGCCGTGAAATGTGTGTGGAGTGAGTGGATCCGCCAACAAAATGTCAACTCACTACACGTCAACCAGCTCAAGATGTCCTACAACTGTCCACCCAGGGCCACAAGGAGTCACTACTACATGTCTTCACCACCAGCAGGCTCACAGAGTCCTACTACTGTTCCTCAACCACCAGCGGGGCTCACAAGGAGTCACTACTACTGTTCCTTAACCACCAGCGGGGCTCACAAGGAGTCACTACTACTGTTCCTCAACCACCAGCGGGCTCACAAGGAGTCACTACTACTGTTCTTCAACCACCAGCGGGCTCACAAGGAGTCACTACTACTGTTCCTCAACCACCAGCGGGCTCACAAGGAGTCACTACTACTGTTCTTAACCACCACGGGCTCACAAGGAGTCACTACTATGTTCCTCAACCACCAGCGGGCTCGGAGCTCACAAGCAGGGCTCACAAGATCACTACTACTGTTCCTCAACCACCAGCAGGGCTCACAAGGAGTCACTACTACTGTTCCTCAACCACCAGCAGGGCTCACAAGGAGTCACTACTACTGTTCCTCAACCACCAGCAGGGCTCACAAGGAGTCACTACTACTGTTCCTCAACCACCAGCAGGGCTCACAAGGAGTCACTACTACTGTTCCTCAACCACCAGCGGGGCTCACAAGGAGTCACTACTACTGTTCCTCAACCACCAGCGGGCTCACAAGGAGTCACTACTACTGTTCCTCAACCACCAGCAGGGTCACAAGAAGTCACTACTACTGTTCCTCAACCACCAGCGGGGCTCACAAGGAGTCACTACTACTGTTCCTCAACCACCAGCGGGCTCACAAGGAGTCACTACTACTGTTCCTCAACCACCAGCTGGGGCTCACAAGGAGTCACTACTACTGTTCCTCAACCACCAGCGGGGCTCACAAGGAGTCACTACTACTGTTCCTCAACCACCAGCGGGGCTCACAAGGAGTCACTACTACTGTTCCTCAACCACCAGCGGGGCTCACAAGGAGTCACTAACTACTGTTCCTCAACCACCAGCGGGGCTCACAAGGAGTCACTACTACTGTTCCTCAACCACCAGCGGGGCTCACAAGGAGTCACTACTACTGTTCCTCAACCACCAGCGGGCTCACAAGGAGTCACTACTACTGTTCCTCAACCACCAGCAGGGCTCACAAGGAGTCACTACTACTGTTCCTCAACCACCAGCGGGGCTCACAAGGAGTCACTACTACTGTTCCTCAACCACCAGCGGGGCTCACAAGGAGTCACTACTACTGTTCCTCAACCACCAGCAGGGCTCACAAGGAGTCACTACTACTGTTCCTCAACCACCAGCGGGGCTCACAAGGCGTCACTACTACTGTTCCTCAACCACCAGCGGGCTCACAAGGAGTCACTACTACTGTTCCTCAACCACCAGCGGGCTCACAAGGAGTCACTACTACTGTTCCTCAACCACCAGCGGGGCTCACAAGAGTCACTACTACTGTTCCTCAACCACCAGCAGGGCTCACAAGGAGTCACTACTACTGTTCCTCAACCACCAGCGGGGCTCACAAGGAGTCACTACTACTGTTCCTCAACCACCAGCAGGGCTCACAAGGAGTCACTACTACTGTTCCTCAACCACCAGCAGGGCTCACAAGAAGTCACTACTACTGTTCCTCAACCACAGCAGGGCTCACAAGGAGTCACTACTACTGTTCCTCAACCACCAGCAGGGCTCACAAGAGTCACTACTACTGTTCCTCAACCCACAGCAGGGTTCACAAGAAGTCACTACTACTGTTCCTCAACCACCAGCAGGGCTCACAAGGAGTCACTACTACTGTTCCTCAACCACCAGCAGGGCTCACAAGAGTCACTACTACTGTTCCTCAACCACCAGCAGGGCTCACAAGGAGTCACTACTACTGCTCTTCAACCACCAGAGGGCTCACAAGGAGTCACTACTACTGTTCCTCAACCACCAGCAGGGTTCACAAGAGTCACTACTACTGTTCCTCAACCACCAGCAGGGCTCACAAGGAGTCACTACTACTGTTCCTCAACCACCAGCAGGGCTCACAAGGAGTCACTACTACTGTTCCTCAACCACCAGCAGGGCTCACAAGGAGTCACTACTACTGTTCCTCAACCACCAGTCAGGGCTCACAAGGAGTCACTACTACTGTTCCTCAACCACCAGCAGGGCTCACAAGGAGTCACTACTACTGTTCCTCAACCACCAGCGGGCTCACAAGGAGTCACTACTACTGTTCCTCAACCACCAGAGGGCTCACAAGGAGTCACTACTACTGTTCCTCAACCACCAGCAGGGCTCACAAGGAGTCACTACTACTGTTCCTCAACCACCACAGGGCTCACAAGGAGTCACTACTACTGTTCCTCAACCACCAGCGGGGCTCACAAGGAGTCACTACTACTGTTCCTCAACCACCACAGGCTCACAGATACTACTACTGTTCCTCAACCACCAGCGGGGCTCACAAGGAGTCACTACTACTGTTCCTCAACCACCAGCGGGGCTCACAAGGAGTCACTACTACTGTTCCTCAACCACCAGCGGGCTCACAAGAGTCACTACTACTGTTCCTCAACCACCAGGGGCTCACAAGGTCACTACTACTGTTCCTCAACCACCAGCGGGGCTCACAAGGAGTCACTACTACTGTTCCTCAACCACCAGCGGGGCTCACAAGGAGTCACTACTACTGTTCCTCAACCACCAGCAGGGCTCACAAGGAGTCACAACTGCTGTTCTCAACCACCAGCGGGCTCACAAGGAGTCACTACTACTGTTCCTCAACCACCAGCGGGCTCACAAGGAGTCACTACTACTGTTCCTCAACCAACAGCAGGGCTCACAAGGAATCACTACTACTGTACCTCAACCACCAGCAGGGTTCACAAGAAGTCACTACTACTGTTCCTCAACCACCAGCAGGGCTCACAAGGAAGTCACTACTACTGTTCCTCAACCACCAGCGGGCTCACAAGGAGTCACTACTCACTATGTTCCTCAACCACCAGCAGGGCTCACAAGGAGTCACTACTACTGTTCCTCAACCACCAGCAGGGTTCACAAGAAGTCACTACTACTGTTCCTCAACCACCAGCAGGGCTCACAAGGAGTCACTACTACTGCTCTTCAACCACCAGAGGGCTCACAAGGAGTCACTACTACTGTTCCTCAACCACCAGCAGGGTTCACAAGAAGTCACTACTACTGTTCCTCAACCACCAGCAGGGCTCACAAGGAGTCACTACTACTGTTCCTCAACCACCAGCGGGGCTCACAAGGAGTCACTACTACTGTTCCTCAACCACCAGCGGGGCTCACAAGGAGTCACTACTACTGTTCCTCAACCACCAGCAGGGCTCACAAGGAGTCACTACTACTGTACCTCAACCACCAGCAGGGTTCACAAGAAGTCACTACTACTGTTCCTCAACCACCAGCAGGGCTCACAAGGAGTCACTACTACTGTTCCTCAACCACCAGCGGGGCTCACAAGGAGTCACTACTACTGTTCCTCAACCACCAGCAGGGCTCACAAGGAGTCACTACTACTGTTCCTCAACCCAGCAGGGTTCACAAGAAGTCACTACTACTGTTCCTCAACCACCAGCAGGGCTCACAAGGAGTCACTACTACTGCTCTTCAACCACCAGAGGGGCTCACAAGGAGTCACTACTACTGTTCCTCAACCACCAGCAGGGTTCACAAGAAGTCACTACTACTGTTCCTCAACCACCAGCAGGGCTCACAAGGAGTCACTACTACTGTTCCTCAACCACCAGCGGGGCTCACAAGGAGTCACTACTACTGTTCCTCAACCACCAGCGGGGCTCACAAGGAGTCACTACTACTGTTCCTCAACCACCAGTGGGGCTCACAAGGAGTCACTACTACTGTTCCTCAACCACAAGCAGGGCTCACAAGGAGTCACTACTACTGTTCCTCAACTACCAGCGGGGCTCACAAGGAGTCACTACTACTGCTCTTCAACCACCAGAGGGGCTCACAAGGAGTCACTACTACTGTTCCTCAACCACCAGCAGGGCTCACAAGGAGTCACTACTACTGTTCCTCAACCACCAGCAGGGCTCACAATGAGTAACTACTACTGTTCCTCAACCACCAGCGGGGCTCACAAGGAGTCACTACTACTGTTCCTCAACCACCAGCGGGGCTCACAAGGAGTCACTACTACTGTTCCTCAACCACCAGCGGGCTCACAAGGAGTCACTACTACTGTTCCTCAACCACCAGCGGGGCTCACAAGGAGTCACTACTACTGTTCCTCAACCACCAGCGGGGCTCACAAGGAGTCACTACTACTGTTCCTCAACCACCAGCGGGGCTCACAAGGAGTCACTACTACTGTTCCTCAACCACCAGCAGGGCTCACAAGGAGTCACAACTACTGTTCCTCAACCACCAGCGGGGCTCACAAGGAGTCACTACTACTGTTCCTCAACCACCAGCGGGGCTCACAAGGAGTCACTACTACTGTTCCTCAACCACCAGCAGGGCTCACAAGGAATCACTACTACTGTACCTCAACCACCAGCAGGGTTCACAAGAAGTCACTACTACTGTTCCTCAACCACCAGCAGGGCTCACAAGGAGTCACTACTACTGTTCCTCAACCACCAGCGGGGCTCACAAGGAATCACTACTACTGTTCCTCAACCACCAGTAGGGCTCACAAGGAGTCACTACTACTGTTCCTCAACCACCAGCAGGGTTCACAAGAAGTCACTACTACTGTTCCTCAACCACCAGCAGGGCTCACAAGGAGTCACTACTACTGCTCTTCAACCACCAGAGGGGCTCACAAGGAGTCACTACTACTGTTCCTCAACCACCAGCAGGGTTCACAAGAAGTCACTACTACTGTTCCTCAACCACCAGCAGGGCTCACAAGGAGTCACTACTACTGTTCCACAACCACCAGCGGGCTCACAAGGAGTCACTACTACTGTTCCTCAACCACCAGCGGGGCTCACAAGGAGTCACTACTACTGTTCCTCAACCACCAGCAGGGCTCACAAGGAGTCACTACTACTGTACCTCAACCACCAGCAGGGTTCACAAGAAGTCACTACTACTGTTCCTCAACCACCAGCAGGGCTCACAAGGAGTCACTACTACTGTTCCTCAACCACCAGCGGGGCTCACAAGGAGTCACTACTACTGTTCCTCAACCACCAGCAGGGCTCACAAGGAGTCACTACTACTGTTCCTCAACCACCAGCAGGGTTCACAAGAAGTCACTACTACTGTTCCTCAACCACCAGCAGGGCTCACAAGGAGTCACTACTACTGCTCTTCAACCACCAGAGGGGCTCACAAGGAGTCACTACTACTGTTCCTCAACCACCAGCAGGGTTCACAAGAAGTCACTACTACTGTTCCTCAACCACCAGCAGGGCTCACAAGGAGTCACTACTACTGTTCCTCAACCACCAGCGGGGCTCACAAGGAGTCACTACTACTGTTCCTCAACCACCAGTGGGGCTCACAAGGAGTCACTACTACTGTTCCTCAACCACCAGCAGGGCTCACAAGGAGTCACTACTACTGTTCCTCAACTACCAGCGGGCTCACAAGGAGTCACTACTACTGCTCTTCAACCACCAGAGGGGCTCACAAGGAGTCACTACTACTGTTCCTCAACCACCAGCAGGGCTCACAAGGAGTCACTACTACTGTTCCTCAACCACCAGCAGGGCTCACAAGGAGTAACTACTACTGTTCCTCAACCACCAGTGGGGCTCACAAGGAGTCACTACTACTGTTCCTCAACCACCAGCGGGGCTCACAAGAAGTCACTACTACTGTTCCTCAACCACCAGCAGGGCTCACAAGGAGTCACTACTACTGTTCCTCAACCACCAGCGGGGCTCACAAGGAGTCACTACTACTGTTCCTCAACCACCAACAGGGTTCACAAGAAGTCACTACTACTGTTCCTCAACCACCAGCAGGGCTCACAAGGAGTCACTACTACTGTTCCTCAACCACCAGCGGGCTCACAAGGAGTCACTACTACTGCTCTTCAACCACCAGAGGGGCTCACAAGGAGTCACTACTACTGTTCCTCAACCACCAGCAGGGCTCACAAGGAGTCACTACTACTGTTCCTCAACCACCAGCGGGGCTCACAAGGAGTCACTACTACTGTTCCTCAACCACCAGCGGGGCTCACAAGGAGTCACTACTACTGTTCCTCAACCACCAGCGGGGCTCACAAGGAGACGTTCAAAGCACGCGTTCACCGTAACCAGTTTTCAGCAGTTTGGCTGAGACCAGTGGTGCCCAACTGGCATCACGCGAGACAAATGCAGCCTTACACTATCCCGAGGTAATATTAAAGGAAAACATTGGTGACAGATGGGAAATAGCTAGGTATTAAATGTATTAATATATCAAATATGTAATGCTTAGTTGTTTTGTGAACATGCATGTGCGTACATATTTCATAATACAATTTATAGGCATATTAAACATTTTTTAACTAAGATTTGAAAAACCTTATCAATAAAATAATATTATGTTTAAATATGATTATTGAAATAAAATGGTTATTAAATGTTGTTTGTAGGCCTATTAAGTTGATAGGATTACTAAATATATCTTCGGCCCATAGTGGGGACTTTAATTTATTTGGCCCCTGGGGCGAAGAACATTGGACCGCCCTGGACTATACCATCTTTTGGAAAAGATGGGTCATGGTTTTGATAAAGATGGCATATACAATTAGTAGAACCTTTAACGTGAGGTGGAAGTGATCGCAAGATAAGATAAGTATTTTTTTCTCAGTATTTATTATAGCAAAACACAATTTTGGCTAAAATAAATAAAATATTTCTTCAGTGGCATTGATCAGTTCTAGTCTATACGAATAAATATACAACGGTTCTTGAATATCTGTCATAAATGTCATGGGATTTGAAAATTAGTTTTTCTCTTTATATAAAACGATTATGTTCAAAAGCCACTTCAAATGTAAAACTATAAAAACTGATACAACGCATGATTTAGATATATGGAAATATAATTCAATTTTTTACCAGTTGTAAAAATTATGTGCTATTCACAATATTGTAAACTCTATTACGGCGAATGCTTGTAAACGTTCTTCAAATTCCCCCTACTCCTCTTCTCTTAGAACACCGTTTTTCAACCAGTGTGCCACAAAGTGTCATCAGGTGTTCCGCGGGAGTTCAGGGGAGGATAGAAAAGCACCAAGAAAATATTTGAGGAATTAAAATTGATATTTTAAAATCAATATTCAACATTATTTACATCATAACACAATTAATAAAATGTTAGCTATTGAACATTTGATCACAATCTTAATACTATTTTTTCCTTAGCGGCGCGTCTTACTACCCGTTCTGGATATACGTTTATGTACTAATTACACTAATGTTTTCAGGGATTAGGAAGGTTATATTTAAAGGAATTGTACCCGCACTTGCTTCAAGGGAAAGTGAAAAACCATTTTGGAAAAAATCCCCTTCAGTACACCTGACTGAGATTCGAACCTGTGTCTCACTATCATCAGCAGTATAATCTATCACAATAGTAGCACGTTAGAACACGTGGTCACTGAAACGTGTCTTAGTACTCGTTATTTGATGATAAAATCTGTCCTTAAAAAACTGTTGTGCCTTGGCATTTTTTTTTCAGTATTCTATGAGTTGATAAGGATAGAAAATTGCTGCCTTTGACTATACATATTAAGTTAGTGATAGCCCACATATTGTGTTTTGCGTACATGGATTAATTAATTTATTAAAATAATATACAGGATGATCCAAATGTCATGCAACCCAAATAAAATACTTAAATTTCGTGCCATCAACTCGACATACTGTTGATTTATTCAACACGCGTGATTCTGGAAAACTACGCACAAACGATTGTTGGAATTTCATGTTCGAGTTGACATTAAAATAATGTTCCACAATGAATACTCACTTTCAAATGCTCTAACTCAACTGTATAGACCTTGCCTCAAGGTCACATGGCCTGCACAGCACCCGGCAAATATTACAGTGTTTACACACATATAAACAACATGTTCATTTTCCCTGTTCTTCTATGAGAGATATCCTTGGAAAAACAGGGTTGCGCGACTTTTGGGTCACCATGTATATATTTAGTTTTAATGTTGTCTAATGTACCATTTCAATGAGGTTTAATACCCGTTAAAATGTGTTGTAAGCGTCAAGCTCATTCCGACTGGTTTGCCGGTGATGGGGATGTCAAGTTTAGAACATTTGTCTCTTGTTTTGAGGTTTTTTAAATAAATATTTATCACTCTCTTCCCCACCATATTGCTGATACATTCCTCCTAAATTCTATATTCCTACTCTCTACTGCACAAGCGTAATTAATATATACTAGTGGATTGTTACAGTAATTACTGTAGAATATATAACTAAAATGTATTCTAAAGTTTTATTGGAAAAATATCTATACAATAAACCATTACTCGTCAAAGGCTATCAACTTAACGTATATATTTAGTTTTTGGGATTTAATTTGAATCAAAACGTATATTTTCTCCCTTCATGCCCGATGAGAACTCTAAAACGACCCCTCCCCAGCTCTATATCAATTCGTTGCACCAAACCATTCATGTTAGAGTTTAATTTAATCATAGCTGTATCATTTTTAATTTATAATTCATCCGAGAAGCAAAACTTAAGAAAATATTTTTGTGAAACTGTCTACTGTAATTAAACTTTAAATTTGTGAATTACAGTCAATATTGATGATTTAAATGTTGATTAGAATAATAATATTCCAATAACAATTCGAATAAATGTTTCGCCAGCCCAGGAAATTAATTCCTTCAATCAAAGAATGTACGTAGAAGATGTGCTAGAACCATCTACTATAACGGCCATTTTGTGGTCAGAAGGATAATAGTATCTAGCAAGCAAAACTAATTAATACTAACATACTATAATTTTGGATACACTTTTTGCCATAACTTTGTATACGTGCTGTTTACAGAGCTAAGAGTTTCGGGTTCGATTCCTGGCATGACCAAAAAATATGTCGTTGGTAAAATGTGATTTTACCCTTTCGCAGTGATGATTTAAAGGCCAGGGGCTGGATGTTGTATCTGTTATAAATTGAAGGTAGTTTGTAAGTCGTCTTGTGATATAATAGTAGGTTTAGAAGTGCACGTTAAATATTTAAATAAATATAAATAATTTTTCTATTTGTTACACCGTAAAACTTAAGTATTGTATCATAATTTTTAACCTATTTGCAGTGTGAGTTATTATTTTTAATAGAAGAGAATTTTTTATTTACAGATATAAGCCCATGCACAAATCAAGGATTTCATGGTGATGTAAACAAAGAATGAAAAACTAAAATCCTTTAGAAAAAATATGGTTTTCGTTAGAACCTATTATTCTTGAAGTCATTCTGAACCAACCATAAAAATAAGTCGTCATCTGTTAATGTTGTAGACACTATCTATCTCTAGAAAACCAAATATTATTTTTCTTATATATTGTACTTTACCAAGCTGATTCAAAATATTACATTTATTATATACTAAGGAGCTTACTACCGAAATTCTGAGATGCGTTGAAGATGCATAGACAAATTACAAATATGGTACTAGACAAATTAGTGTTGAGATGTCATCAATATGTGTATGCAACGTTAAATTATTTTTTTAAATGTTGATATATTACTTTTAATATTAAAAATAGAAATTAGCTCATTTTAACTACATAATACGAGAAATGACAAAGCTCTTGAGATCAAATTATATTGTTAGAAACATAGATTTAGTCTTCCTTAGGCAATTAAATTCAGGGTTGCAACAGAAAGTATAGAGATAACTTGAGTGGTTATGACGCTTCAGAGCTGTCATTCTAATGTCTAGAAATACAGCAGTCTGTAAATGAGTTGGTGGCAGTCTTAAACAATGTGTATCATAGTTTTTAAACTCATTGATATATCGATTAAATCACCAAGCTATTATATTAGTTAGTAACAGTTATGGTCGCATCTAAATACCATATTATTTAAATTGAAAAAAAAAAACACTTGGAAAGGATATCGAGCCCGGGACCTTAGGATTAATACGCTAATGATCTAACCACTAAGCTACCCAGGGATAAGATATTTAGAAGCAGCTCTAACTCAACTAAAAAATATAATAGCTTTGCTATTTAATCCATCATGATATGCGTAATCGTACAGTTGGCAGCTTAAAGCTAAATCTTCTGATAGCTTCTGATCATAATTGATTACTCAGATGTAGCCAACGATTTAGGAACGTCCATCACAGAATATGCCTTAAAATATGAGGCACGTAACGACTACTGGATATCTCAGTGGTAAGGGCATGAGCTTCGATTCCCGCGTCAAATTCTCATTTTTCAATTTAAAGCCTATAATTGATGTTTGTTATTGATGGCAGAAAACTATCTATCTGAGATGATACTTTACAGGGGACCGTACTAAACAACCTTCTTACCAACCACTCTTAACATGGCACTGATAGAATACTGTCTACTATGCAAAGATGAGAACAGTAGGTGTAGTAGGTTGGGCCATAATTAGTGCTTTCTGGACTAAATAAATAACATATTGCCTCATTAGACACGTTCAGTGTAATTTTACAGACGGAATACTATCAATATTTATTGATTATTTGCCAATGTTGTCATTGAATTTGATAACCTTTCCTCCAAATTTAAAATGTTTATTATCAATTAATGCCAGATATTTTGATGACAAATATTCAAGAACAAATATTATTACTAAATGTATAAAAACCAACAAAATATATTTATTAAAGCAATCCTTTTATTTATTTGAGATGAGCTTATTTTGTTGTCATAAAAAAGTGCAAACAATACCAGTCCTTACCTCTTGTTCATTTCCAACTCAACCTAAATAGCTATCCGGGATACCCACATTTTACACAAATGAGGTAGATACGGAATGGTTAGACTTAAAAGTAACTAAATTTCCGTGAAATCGTGGGCTATGGGGGTGGAAACCATTTATAAGAAAATACCTCGGTACACGGGCATGGATCAATTGTAGTTTACCTTTGTGTTCACGTCCTTTTAAAATAATTTGGTACTTTTATTTTTACATTCTAGTGCAAGCATGTGCCAGCAGATTTTTACCTATCAAGCAAATGAGGACAGGAAGTGAAAGGTGAATGTTAAATAATTCCACTGGCATTCATGTAGAGAGGAAACTCTAGCTACGTTTTTGGGGGGAGGGAGAGTAAGTATTTAAATCAAGCAGCTGGTTGTAAGCAAACATCGTTATAACTTCTCACCCAGCCTTTTTGATCTTGTCTTTTAAATATAATATTACCTAGGAATGCAGTCATGTGTTTTAAAATTATTAACATAATTAAATTTCAGTTAGACAGTTCAATTTATTACAAATTGATAATCACCTGAAATTAGATGAAGCGCACTAGTGCACGTTTACTTTGAAACAATTGTTTCTCTTCGTTCTAGTTCTACTCATGTCCGTCTTCAACTTGTCAAACGTCATGTCACCTGTCAGAGGGAGGAGGTGTGTGACGTCACAAGGACACGTGGCGACACGTGAAAGTGTATGGATAGTTTTCCAAGGATTAGAGATCTTGTAGGGTTAGTTAAAGTGAGGATAGCTGCTGTTCATGAGCAGCCATGTCGTGTTACCCTAGCTGAGTCCTGAAAAGAGACTACAATCTAAAATGACGATACCCGCTTCTCTGGTGTATGGTCTAAGGCGTTTTTCTCGCAATTTACTAAACTGCCGATTCGAATCTCGGTTGGGTGTACTGAGAGTGGATTTTGTAGATGTTTTTCCACTCTTCCTCCACGCAAATGCAGTACACTTTGTCTAAATCCAATCTCTCTCATTCAATACAAATCAGTGTAATTAGTGCATAAGTATTGTCAAAACGGGTAGTAAAACGCAATGCTAGAAAAAATACGATCGTGGAAGCGGGGAACGGGGGAGTAAGGAAGGACAGTGTTTTATTGAAAGTTGTTTATTTAACATGTTTTAATTATAAAAGGTATAAAAACATAAATATTTTCATATTTTTACATTGGTATATTAATAAATTATAACATATTCTAAATCAAAATAAAAAATAGTTTTATTAATATAGATAGCACCAATATTGGCCACCTTAATCAATCAAAAGAATATTTTGCCTTGTTCTAGGCTTGAACCAACAACGATTTGTTTGTTTTACGCTCAATAGTTTTGAAAATTTTTAAAAGAGTACATTTTGAAATTGAAATTGAGAAGAAGAGTACGTAATTTTTATTTTTAAAGAAAATACATATACTCTTCTCTTTAAAGAGTATGGTTAGTAAACATACAAACACGTTAATTATTGAGATATATGTATATATATGTACATTTTTACACAACATACATTATTTAAATAGAGCGCTATATGTTGGATTTCAATTAACCTAGAACCACAAACTTTATTACATATTTAACAATCAAGCCTATTCAATAAATTATCTGAGAAATAAAAGGAATCCATTGACAAGTCACTAAATTATTTTATCAGTGGCGAGCAGTGTAGTGCAGGATAAGCAAAGCTCATTCATTCTGTATCTATGATATGTTATAATGATTCAGTGGAACACTCATTGGCCAGGTACTAATGGAACTGCATTCCAATGTCAGGCATGTAGATCAGATCGTATTTATGATTGTCAATTAAGTAGCGACTGGGTGAGAATATATCACAAGTACAGGCCAGACAAAATCTGCTTACCCGGAAAATACTAGACCAAACGACAGTGTATTTTAAGCATATAATGATAGTACTATCGTTTTCTCGACACGACAGTGACCTAAGAGGAAGATGATTCATATCAATATTTTTCGCACCTCTTATACCAACAACCCATCAGGTCCATCCACATTAAATCACACAAATGGGTTAAGAATTGAGCATGTAGGCCTATAATGTTTAAGATTTGCACGCACCTTTGCAAAGAAAGAGAGATGTAAACCATTAAAGGAAGACCATTCTCATAAGACTCAGCCAAGATTCCTTCAACCTTTCTGTCACTAGGAAACCAGACAATATGATATTGACGTCTAGACCCCATGTCCATCGATGCAATACATATAAAATATATTTATATGCAGTTTGTGCATCCTGCATCACGCAGGAAAGAACGTCAGTCTTCTCTTACCTGGTATTCTGATGACTGAGGAGGTCAACGTCTGAATCCCGGTGAGTATGCTATCCTATATAGTTCCCCCCTTTCCTTTAGAACAACCTTTTTCTAAATCCTACACTCCTAATCCCTACCTCATTAGTGGTAGGATGACAATCGCTTGGAGCGTTTGTGAAACATGGAGCACAAACATATTTTTTAAATCTTTAAAGTAAATTTCGTGAAATTATAGAAAACGTAATATTAAATAATTATTATTTCGATTGCGGATTGACATAACTACTAATTTATTACATAGATCAACAAATGAATTTTAATTCTCTGTTATAATCACTTGTTTCTATTATAATTAATTATCTGATTAATTGGTATTTATATACCGTTGTGTTGGTAGCATTTGTTAAAATACGAGTTCATTATAAATACACAGAACTAATAATAATAATTTACATTATTACTATGAATAATATTAATATTCTATTCTTGGAAATAATAGCTATATTTTATTTTACTTACATGGTTTATCAAAATTAACATCTATTTACTTTAAAATAAAACCTAGAAAACTGTCAAAGGCCCTTATCTCAAACATGTCACAGGCCATCGTTCATATACTAAACTAAATATGACACCATCACCATCATCATCAACTGTTTCCAGCCTGTGTCCAGGTCAGTTTAGTAAAATGGCTCCATCTTCCTTTATCTTTCCACCACTATTCTTCCTTTAATTGCCTTTATTCTTCTCTTCTCACTTGCACACTTTCTGTTATCTGATCTTCGCATTTATATCTTGGCCTTCTTTGCGGTATTTTTATGACATACTTCATTTCTGCCATTTTCTTTGGCATCCTCTCCTTCTCCATCTTCATAAATGCCCATATCCTCTCAGTCTTTATTCCTCTACTATCTAATGTACTCCCTGTACCCCCACTCTTTCCCAGATAACTTCTTTCTCCTTGTGACAGCTAAAATATTCCTCACAAACTTCATTCCCATGTCCTCCACTTTCACAGTCTCTCTTACAGACACTGTCCATGTTTCTGCTGCATGCGTGACAATGGGTACAAATTATGCCCTGTACAACACTTCCTTACACTTCAAGGGGACTTCTCTCTCCATAGCAGATCTCTTACACACCTATAGAATAACTCTCAATAGCAGTCTCTTACACACCTTTAGAACAACTCTCCATAGCAGGTCTCTTACACACCTATAGAATAACTCTCAATAGCAGGTCTCTTACACACCTTTAGAACAACTCTCCATAGCAGGTCTCTTACACACCTATAGAATAACTCTCAATAGCAGGTCTCTTACACACCTTTAGAACAACTCTCCATATCAGGTCTCTTACACACCTATAGAATAACTCTCCATAGCAGGTTCTTACACACCTATAGAATAACTCTCAATAGCAGGTCTCTTACACACCTTTAGAACACTATCCATATCAAGTTTCTTACACACATATAGAATAACATTCTCCCTGCTGTCCCCTTCCCAATAAATCCTTTCTACTTCCATCATTTTTATAAATCCCGCTTCCAATACATGTTATGCTTTGTACTATTCTCAGCTCTACTCCATCCAAGTATATAGCTTTATTAGTTCTTACCCTCTTCCTTGTCATTACCCTCACTTTACACTTCACTGTGTTCCGTTTCAATCCACACTCTTTCACTTACTCATTCCATTCCTGTATATTTTCCTATAGGTTTTTTTCCATCTCTCCCCATACCATCAAGTCATCAGCAAACATCATGGTTTTCATACTTTCCTCCCAGAGTTTTCCTGTCACTTTGTTAGTGACCTTTTCCATTACCATTACCATATTAACACAACTCCTGTTATCCTCATACATTGCTTTCACTCCCATTAAAACTCCTCCTCCATCGCATTCCAAACTTTATTTCTATCCCCACTATCTTATGCCTTCTCCACATCTATAAATACCACCATTACCAAATCATACCTTCTTTCGAAATGTGACAAAATCTCGAAATGCTTATCTTATTTTACGCTCAAAAGCGGTAATTCTCTCATACCTGCACCAATGGCTGCAAGATTTAGGTAGTGCAATATAAAATTAATGTATGTGAAAAATAAAAATGGATTAATTTCTTAGTTATAAAAGAAAGCAAAGAACTTGAAAAGGTGTCTAGGCTGATATGTAATAAAAACAATGTCATATTTTATATAAATAGTGTAAACGCATTGAACCACAGAGTAATAAAGTTCAATAGTGTCCCCAAACTTTGGCAAAATAAATCGCTGTCGGGACCTACCCCCCGTGGGCTTGCTCTGCAGAATAGCTTGCTGGAGGGGTTAGGTTGCAGGCAATGTAATTTTGTGGGTTCGAAGTAATATGTAGGTTACAAATTGTTGCTTAATAGTAGTTAATAAAAGATAATACAAAATGTGATTTTAGTCGTAAGTTAAAGAATTAAAGAGATTGGACGCTCACGCTCGTGAAAGAACTGGCTTAACTTGTGAATATTTGGAGTGATAGAGTTGGCTGTTAATGCACTTGACCCCTACAGAACTGGATCTCGGGCTCAACGGATGCCCTCTAAGTGCAAGTGCTACTGATGACCCTAAGATGTCGTCTGATACGATATGGCGTTAGACATAGTAACTACCTGCGATATATATGGAATTGTGACAACTCCATTGTCAAAATTAAAGGAAATTTAGGCCACGCTATGGCCCCTTTTCTGGCCAGCTAATTCAATGATGGTCGAGAACCAGCAGCGCTCTCCTCTAACCTGTCTAGTATGTTACTTTATACATGCCAAACCAGCAATTTTAGCACGTGCGTCCACATGAATTATTTAAATTAAAACATTTATTATTATTATTATTTTATTATATTTAGCACCGCGTCTTACTATACGTTCGGGTTATACGCTTTAAGTACTAATTACGCTAATGGATTAGGAATTGAGAAGGTTGAATTAGAGGAAGTGAACCCGCATTTGCGTGGAGGGAGAGTGGAAAACCATTTAGGAAAAACCACCCTCAGTTCACACGACCGAGATTCGAACCTTGAGCTCCCCGTCCTCGGCGGTTGAGCTCAACACGACAAGCGCGTTAGCCAACTACGCCACCGAGGCGGGTTAAATAAAAACAAACAAACAAACATTCAAACATTTATGTGGCTATGACATAACATTAGCTTATAATAGATTAATTTTTACACTTATTTCTAATATGATTACCGTAGAGCGAATATAATATGAACATTAAAACAGAGGTTAACTTAATTTAGTAGAAATAAAACCTGGTTTTGTATTTATTAATAGTATTAAGCCTAAATGATTCAGTTCCACTGTCTGCTGTAAAGCCTAGGCAGAAATGAAAAGGTGTACTAGGGAAATAAGGAGTGAGGTAGTTTCCAGTTACTTTCCTCACTGAGCCAGAATATATTATTGCGCATAAGTTTGCCAAGACCACCGAAATTTATACATACACCAAATGACTCTACAAGAGACATCTTCATTCGATTCATCACAAGGACTGGTTGTATATTGCATTTTATTACTAGTGTCATTCATACCCCTCCAACTTTACCAGATAATTTGATATTTAAAAATAAGAATTAAAATATATGCAACTAAACAAAAAGTCTTTATTATTTTAAAACATCTAATGTATGAAATATGTGAAGCCCTTATTCTAGAATAATCCCAAACTATCTAAGCAACAAAGAAACTTTTCTTAGGGGAAGATTCATATATTAGAAGACATGAAGGAAAAATAACATTCTGAGAGCTAAAGGAGGATACAGAGGACAGGGCGACCTTGCGGTATAAGTTCAGACAAAAGGAATGGACCGGTCGTAAGACAGAACAAATAATATTAATAATTGCTACGCGTTTGGACTATCCACATTTTTACACTAATAATTAAAGGAGGCGCAAGGTAAGATTGAGAGAAAATGTACTAAACATCTCATGGAGGTAGAGTTGGAAACAGTTTAAGTAAATCCACCCTTATTAGGCCTAAGTGGAGCTGGGACCTAAACCTTGTCCTGGACCCCAGCACTGGTAAGCCAAACTAGTATGTGTACTAATTGATTTTATTAATTATTGTTATCGTTACGAATTAAAATCGTAATTAAGAAAGAAAATTAAATAGGACTCTCTACATTTTCCATTCGAAAGTATCAACTTGATTAAATGAAATTCAGAATTCTAGTAAATAATGTATCTAAAGATCTCGGACATATCGGCAGTGTAACTTAGAGCCGTATGCTACTGTATGTACAGTAAAGACACATGAAGTATCCTTTCTGTTGGTCTCTATACCTTGACCAATATGACTACAAAAATAAGTCCTTCAGTCTCAAAGATGTTTGTTTTCACTTGGGTTTTTATTATTTTAGAGTCAAAGAGGTTATTTTTATTTTAAATTAATTATGGACTATGAGTTTACTACTCCTTAATAATACCGTAATTTTCTGGTCATAAAATTTAACAAGGTTTTAAAGCTAGATATATATTGCTAAGCAAAATGGTATGATTTCCAAAATATAAAGTATTAACGGGGTAATTACTATAAGTATTAATCTTGCTTTATGTTTTTTAAAACACTGTTGTGTATTACTTTAAGGTTTTTTTTTAGAACTCAAAAGTATGTTAGTCGAATTAGTATGGTAGTATTTTCTCGATAAATATTAATACATACCAATTTTAAAAATATAAAATATGTTTATAGACGTGGTAATGGTCCTATTTTCTTTGGAAGAACCTTCCCTGAGAGCTAGAAACGTTCTTAAATAAATTTTCATGGTTTTATTCATCAAATAATGTGATCTGTATCTGTCTTTTTATAAATATTTTCAATACCTATTAAAAACACTTATAAAATGAAAAGGACCTGGTGGTCTAGGGGTAAAGTGTCAAAATGATGTGTTAGGGGTCCGAGGTTTAAATCCCGGTCCCAGCACAGATTTATCTGATTGGCAAACCCTTCCTTCACTTCTATCAAAGCGTGTTTTATGAATGTGTTTAATGCCAAGCCCCCGCCGTGGTTCGGAACCTACTAACTCTAGGTCCTCTCTGCCTTCACCCTCATCAACCTCACGTATCATCTTATTATCTGGGGATAATGTTATTCACCTTAATGTTGTCCCCAGCTCAGAAATGAATTCCTCCATAAGCCAGGAGAGCACAGGTAAGATAGGGTAAAATTGTCAGTTCTAGAGCACCCACACTAGTATTATTGAAAAATGTTATCAATCAATGTTGAACGCAAATAATATGTTTGTGTTTCTAAAGGTTTGTTACCACCAAAATCTTACTATAGCTATATGCGAAGTAGAATAAGACAGTTTATTTATATTGTCCCCTTAAAAATTGTTTTCTTACCCCATACAAAATTAATTTATTTTCACCAAAAATAATGTATTAGATGATTTTAGGTTCATGATGTCACTAATAATCCTACTACGGATGTGCCAATAATAATTGTTTTCCTTGACTCTACAAATGAATATCTAAAGATAATACATGGCAGAATAATATACTAATGGAGACACCTCTAATATCCACATTTTGGTGAAATGAGCTAATACCAAAGTTTCAATCTCCACATGTAGAAATATTAAAAATAAAGTTACCTCTCATATTTGTGAGTTGCTTAAAGTCAGCTGGCCTAAGTCAGTTTGCCTAAAAGTAAATTGGTTTGAAGTCAGTTGGACTAAAACCACTTGGCCTAAAAGTCAATTTACCTAAAGCCAATAGACCTAAAGTCAGTTGGCCTAAGTCAGTAGAACTAGTCATTTGGCCTAAAGCCAGTAGGATCAAAGTCAGTTGGCCTAAACGTCAGTTGACCTAAAGTTAGTTGTCCTAAAAGTCAGTTGCCTAGAGTATTTTGGTGTACACTTTAGGACTACTTACAACTACCTATTATGGATGTAAAATCATTGTGAATAAACCATTATGATAGCATAGTATGGAAACTAAAATGAATTCAAAATTCCATATATAATATATTATTATTTCAAACGTTATAGAGCTACAGAAGGGTCTATAATAAATAGCATAAAAAAACACACTGACGGAGTTTGAAAAAACACATGTTAGCTTAGCACGTTTCAATACCATCCAATATTACCCAACAAAATAGAACCTTCACACACATATTCCAAAAAGGAAGAAGCTGGAAAATATAGATAAGTTTGTAAAGTACCTACCTGACGACACATTTTACTATTTTACACGACATTTTCTGTATTGTTAAGTTACTTTATAGATTATATATATATCACAGTACCTAAAAATACGTGAAAGTAGTAGTAACTTTTCTATCTTTTCTAATAAAAGTGAATAGAACCAAAACCATTCAGACACAGGGCTCAGTAAAAGATTTTACATCTATTACTGTTGTAACTCGGTGACCTGAGTCAGTTTTATATTCAAGACATATATTTTCCACTACCGGCTTGCTAGGCCTGTCATAGCTTCATATGACTTATAATCCAACTTAAGGGCCTGGTCAGTGGTCTTTGGAAGTGAATAGTCGCATCAGCGCTAACCCTTAATTTAAGCTATCAGAAAAAAACAATTGAGTTATACTTTGTCTTTGGCGGCTCAATCAGCCCACAGTGTTGCCAAAACTATCAGCACTTTAGATCCCACCCCTCTTCCCTTCACCCATCCAAATAGTGAGACTGAGTTAGCAAGCAAAACATTATTATTATTATTATTATTATTATTATTTATTATTAGCACCGCGTCTTACTACCCGTTCGGGTTGTACGCACTTACGCTAATGTGTAATGGTAGGGTGATTATGAGATGAAATGAAGGACCTTCAGTTTAACGTGGAATCCGAACCACGGTGGAGGCCTGGCATTCCCCACATTCACAAGATGTCTTGTCAGAGGTGTAGGAAGGGTTTGGCAATCAATAAATCTGTGCCGTGACCGAGGATTGAACCCCGGCCACCAGCACAGAAGTCTGACACCTTACCCCTAGACCTCCAGGTCACCTTCAGCAAGCAAATAAAACAAAGCTATAATCCTCTGAAGCCTTTATAGCAGGTATCAATCACCTTTGTATTGTAAGAAATAGGGGATGAGAGAGGGGGCGGGGGGTAGAGTCTAAACTTGTGCATAGCCTTGACGAACGCTATTAGGGGAGAGTACCTAAGATTGTCACAAATAGAAGACAATGCATTTGTCAACATGTTTGGTCTTTTATTGAAATTCATCCTGGCCAAAGCATACAGGAATTGGAAGTTTTCTAGCTCTAAGATACGTTCATTCGTAATCAATTTGGGGTATGGTCTGGTTTGCAGTGATGGGGTGGTCAGGCATCAAATCCTGCCTGGGTGTGTGTCTATTTCTCACTCTACTTCCAGACAAATGTGGCTACAATGTCTATAAACTTTACTTTAATATCTCCTACGCCCTATTAGTGCATTTAAATGAGTATATATCAGACAAGTACTCATTAGAAAAAATGATAATATTAAGACGCAGTGATAAGAATAAATATATAATGAGGTGATAGCCTAAAAGTCTCCTCAAAACTATACCATGCCAGAACTGTGAATATGCATCAAATTACAAAATTAATAGTCAATAATAAAATCAATAATAAATATTAATTACTAAAATTTTATTTACTACGTAATAGTAAATACAATTTTTTTTAGTATGCATAGATTTTTATATTAAAACATGATATAGTAGGCTAATGCTGATTTAGTCTAAAACAGTATTTTATTGGATCAATAATTATAGCTCTACAATAATATTTTAATTATCTCATTACTAAAATATTATTTATGACACATAATTAAAAATAACAACTATACATTGGTAGTAATAGTATAATGCAAATACAATCAAAATCGTAAATTACACCTATGAAATACCTATATTATTATTATTATTATTATTATTATTATTATTATTATTATTATTATTATTAGCACCGTGTCCTACTACCCGTTCGGGTTATACGCACTTACGCTAATGTGTAATGGTAGGGAGATTGTGAGATGAAATGGAGGACCTACAGCTTAACGTGGGATCCGAACCACTGTGGAGGCCTGACATTCCTCACATTCACAAGTTGTGGTTAATAAACGTCTTGTCAGAGGTGAAGGAATTTAAAATTGTTTAAAAATACTATATTGGGACTCATCATTAAGTATCATTGAGTACGCAGATTAAACGTCAAGTTCCTCTAGTCTGATTTGCTGTTCACAACATGGTCCGCATTTGAATCCCTGGAGCATATAATGAGTGTATTTTCCTAAACGGATTATCACGCTTCATCCACACGAATATAAGTACACTTTCTCTAAACTCTACCTTTACCATATTTACACACCCTTTGAGTATTAATTAATCGCTCGCTTTCAATTTTCGGATACATATCAACGATGTATTGATGAAACAGCTGGAGGCATCAGAGAATAATGTTGTCTTCATTGGCACGAATCATCAACCGATATGCGTAGAAGTTCATCGCACTCACTTTCTTGTTGGTTTCTGCACCAGCAAAGTAAAAATATAAATAAGACAAAAAGAAATTAATCTTACAGAAAAAGAAAAAGTAATCAATATGTAGAGTGTAATTACCTGTCATTGGATTTATTTGTTTGATGTTAAAATGATATCCATCTTCTCCTTCCCAAAATATCAACGGATATTGCAAAGCGTCGTAAGAACGATGACTGTCTTGAATTGTGTGAACCGTGTTATCTCTGTGTTGGATCCATATATCTCGACGTTCATATGCGTCGCCAACCATAAAAACTGCAACTTCATTAACGGTGTGTGAATTGTATCGGCCCACGTGCTCTCCAAATGGTACTTTGTCTGCTTTATTGACGATCATGTAGTTGTCGTTTTGCAGTCTGTTTGAAACGGTATAAAACAACTGGACCAACTGGTTGTGATTTCGCAAAATCGGTTCCAAAGTCGCCACAATTTCTCGCTCCTCCATCTGCTCGATGTGGTTGTACTGGCAGCGTGCGTTTATTTGTTGCTCCTCATCGCCCATGAAGTAGATTTGCAAGAATTTTGGATCGGCATCAGGCATTGAGATCAAAGAACCTCTTTGATGATAATGATGATTATGAATCTTAAACGTTGATTCAAAATTGCGACCATCCTCATTTTGAACCATTTTTGTTGCTCCAAATGATGTCATTTGGAAGCAAGAATTGAATTTGCGAATTTTACGCAAAAACAATTTTGATTAAGGTGTGGCTCCAGCCAATAGTGTTTTCAATTGTTCTAGCGGCGAATTCAATGGGGGAAGTACAACTTTTCCAGACGCGCAGTAGAAACCGGCCGATTAACCTTTGTATTTGAATGCATGGCAGATTGGCATTCTTAGTCCATAGCGCCGCTGACAATTTGTGAATGTGACGAATAGTCGATGTTCGATTCATATTCGAACGCAAGACGGAGAAGTGATGCGCGTGTTAATGCGCGATGTACTTTCAGGCGCTGTGGTTCATGTGCTCTGTGTGCGTCAGTGGCTCATTGACGTGCCTGTCTTTGTCTCAATGCATTAGCTCGAAGGCATTCATTGCGTTGCTGTTGGCTTTCATTTGCACGTGTGTTTGATACCTGGACTCTTAAATTTGCATTGTCTGTCAATTGATCTTCTGCCGTTCGATTTAACCGACAGGTGTGGATTATTTGTGAATTCTGTGTACGTCGACCAATATTTCCTTCTCTTCCACGAAGACGTGGCATTGTTCTTTAATAAACACACAGCACCTAAATATAAGCAACTTATATTTGAATTTTATGGATTATATGTTGTTGTTTTTTCGATGAAACGTTTAACACTCAGTAAATTTTATAAAATCATCGACACAAATAAGCACTTAAAATAAAAATTTGCAGGTTAGATTGATTGTCATTGAATACGCATGTATATAATTTAAATTTATGGAAGATCATGTAAGATATTCACTTCAACACAGCACCTTACACATTTTCCCAATGTATGTATTTGAGTACACTTGATGAAAAATACACTCAATATTCACGCGATTGTGATACATGGATTATCGAAACACATCGTACAGAACATGAAATGTCAAAACAACGCCAAGCCACGACGCAAGAGACTTGCGCATGTATTGATGCGTACGTCAAATACCACAGAATTCAAAATCAATGCCACCTATGGTACACAAACATAACTATGAATTATTCTCAGAAGTTCAATTATTCACTATTCAGAAGGTTTTAACGGTCAATTATTCATATTATATCCATTATTATATATATTGTGGGGGAGTGAAATTGTGAGATTACATGTTCTGATATGCAAAAAATCTTTTAAAAAAAATCCCCTCAAATAAATTCACTAAAAAATAAAAATAAATCCTAGAACCCGATTGCAGTGCCACCTACCGGGTTCAATTGTGAATCAAAACCATCCATGGACCCACACAAACACACATAAAAAATTTCATCAAAATCGGTCCAGCCGTTTAGGAGGAGTTCAGTGACATACACACGTACAGAAGAATTATGTATATTAAGATTGTCTTCACACTATTTAATAAAAAGTTGTTGTTTTATTTCGTTAAAAATATATTTCTGTCCATATAATTTGTATTCCAAATAGCTTTTCATATTAGTTAGTAAATCTCCTTAGGGCTGATGGTATAATGTATTTTTTTCTGGGTGCTGCTTTAATATTATATAATGTAAAATAGTTTTATAATATACTTTATGATCTTCTCTAAAACCATCATCACAAATCACACCTGTATTTGTCAAACTAATCTAAAATTCACATATGTAAATTAATCAAGTTTTATTAGTTTTACTTTGTAACACAGTTTGTATATTTTTCTATTATAATCCCTCAAACGTTTTACAAGTCAAATGGAAAAAGATATATATGTATGATCCATTTTTTTTTTCACTTTGGGACACCATAGAACTTTGGAGTCATCATAATCTTGTGGCTGAAGATTCCCATGATTACCATAATTTTCTTAGCCTATGAGAAAGTGAAAAGTCTAATATTTTTAATGAATATTATTATAAATAATGTTAAGTTCAGTAAAATTAGATAGTTTAGAAACAAGAATAAGTTTATATTCAATTACTCAGATTTACTGGATTATACGCTAATTTGTTTTTGAATACAATAATATGAACTATTTATTCAATTTCGGGGAATGCCAGGCCTCCACCGTGGTTCGGATTCCACGTTAAACTGTAGGTCCTCCATTTCATCTCACAATCACCTTACCATTACACATTAGCGTAAGTGCGTATGTACGGGTAGTAAGACGCGGTGCTAATAATAATAATAATATTCAATGTGAACAGTTAGTAGGACGAGATGCTTATAAAATATAAAAATATTTCCAATAATGAGTTAAAAATATAATATTCAATTATGTGCCTACCACGCGCAATGAATTCATTTTAAAAATTGGTTTGAATCAATAATTATTTTCCTACTCCTACTGTCAAATTTAGGCCTCAACCTAAACAACAATACCTACTACCTTTCAAAAAGGGTGGGGGTTAAACTAAGCAAAGAGAGAGAAAAGGAACAATAGGGCCATTGGTCTCACAACCCAGCTCTCTGGCGCGTGCGTGCACCCCCCCCCCCCCCCCACCACACACACACAAGAATATCTCAGCCCATGAACGTTTTAAAATTACAAGATGTTTGTGGATTTCTGTTTGACTATTCTAGCGCCTTAATTAATATCGATGCTTAAATTGTAGGCCTACCACACTCAGGCGAATATATTGATTCTTATTTCTGATTTAAAATAGTAGGAACATAATTTTAAAGCTTCACAATAATGGAATAAACAGTTTTTCTCGTCACTTCTAAGACGATCGTGACAACGCTGTAAATTGCTAAACGGTATACTTAGTTCCTAGTATTCCAACAAGTAGTGTTACACTAAGTTTACCAAAATATCTCAAATTTTAATTCTATTAATAACTTTTTAAAGCTTAGTATTAAACTAATAAATAATAAATAAATAACTAAAATAAGAAGAAAAATATTATCTGGCCTTGTGATTTCTTCTTTTTCAACATTAATACTTACATCCATATTAATCTTTTTAAAGTAATTATTCATTTAAAACATAGACAAAAATTATAGAGCACTAAATAGAAATTCTAATAGACAAAAATTGAAGTTAAAATAGTTCTTATTTGTATAGTAAAATTCAATTTTGAATATTTAACTTAATTAAATCATTATAAGCAAAATATTTCGAGGCTGAATATGTGATAGTTTTCATTGTATAATTTAATATGTATGATTAATTAAAATTATACAGAGTCTTCGTTCTAGATAATATAAATCCCTTTTCATTGATGAAGACCGATTTCAAATCCATAGAACGGTTTTGTCACAATCTTTTATTTTGTAATACCATGTTTTTAGGGGTGAACGAGTGTTGACCGGCCCATTAAGACTAGGACAGGCACAACATCATCTCAGCGTTAATATATCACTGTGAAAGGGTAAACCCAAATTTCACCAATGATACATTTTTTCAGATATGCCGGGAATTGAACCCGAAATTGAAATTGATCTTAACTCAATGGACAGACATGCTACCAACTGAGCTAAGGTGTCGGATCTCAGTAAAATATTGAATGCTCTAATTGTACGTAAATTCAAACAATAAGCTCACCTGGACGGAGATAGACGAACGTTGTCCCCAAACCTGGCCGTATCGAGAATCTTGCGGCATTTCTCCTTAGGCTAGGAGGCGAAACCATTCAGAGACATTTCACTTAAGATACGATGAAACATCATCACTTCACAAACTTTGTATTTATGATGATGATGATCAGGTTGTGGTTTTATATTTCGCAATACTTTGTGAGTCATATCGCCTGTCAACCTTCGTTAGGTCTTGACAGCTTCTTATTGTCGTTCTAAAGATGGTTTGTTAAAGTCCTCAAGACAAACCTTAATTTGATTTATTTAATCTGTTGTGTTAGATTAAATCTTTCTTTTGCAAAGGGGAAAACAGATAAACAGAGTTAACAGGACCGTTAAATGACATTTATTGCTAGGACAAGTGTACAATCTAATTCAATTAATCTGGACCTAAATATGATCAACAGCTAACTGCACCAAAACACTTTGGTGGCCGCATAGTCTAAGGCATCACACTCACCATAGACTAGATGAGGAGATTGGATTTCGATCTCAGTTGGGTGTAATGAAGGTTAATTTTCCTTAGTGGTTTCATTTCTCCACACAAATGTGGATACACTTCCTCTAAATTCAACCTTACTCACCCATAACACCTCAGCCTAATCAGTGCATAGGTAATAGTCCAAACGGGTAGGAAGATGTGATGCCAAAACAACTGCACCTCATTTTTAAGCCATTTTGACAATCTGATCACGTGTCTTCCAGCATTGTTTCTATCGATATGGTGTGTCAATACGTGCCGTGTAACGCATATTATCACACTCACAGTCTGTCCGTATATTTACACTAATGGGGTGGATATAATACTACGAACCAGAGAAATTGTACCAGCACTCGCGTCGAGGGAGAGTAGGAAACTATTTAGGAACCCCTACTTTCGGTAGCTCACATCTGACGGGGAATACAGATCGACCTTTCTATACGGACCAAGCTGACTATATTGCTGCCTCGACTCACGCAGCTAACGATGTAGGTCTCCACGTCCTATTTCCTGTCTGATATATTTACATACATACTCTAATAGGGCAGAGGATAGGAAGGTATAATTCAGAGGAAGTGCAGCCTCAGTTTCGTTAAGGGAGATTAAGAAGGAGTTTATATGATAAAAAAAAAACACCTTAGCACTTCCATTCGGGATTCGAATCATGGCCTCTACGTCTCAGACGAATCCAGAGAGGACGCGACTTATGCATTTGTTTGGTCCACCGGTGACAGTTTTTCCCAATTGAGTCTCGTGGTGAGTTCTAATATATTCTCTTTAACTCTAGCCTCTTTATCTTGCAGGATTTACATCACCTCGTCTTTTACCCGTCCAGACTATACGTGTATATACGAATTATTCTTATTTGTTGGGGATGGGGAAGGTTGATTTAGAGAAAGTGAACCCGATTTGGTCGGAGAGAGAGAGAGAAAGAGAGAGAGTAGAAAACCATTTAGGGAAAATCACCCCTAGTACACCCGACCAGGATCAAACCTTGATCTCTCCGTTATTGACAGCCCAGTTTATGAGAAAATGACGCCTTATACCATACGGTCATCGAAGTGGGTTTTTGCACTCTAAATATATTTAAGTTTGAGATTGCCCAAACGGGCAGCTGAGTGCATTTTAATTATTAAAGATATATAAAGTGTAATGATTGTTTTAACTGTCAGCAAACTATTAAGCCCATACAAGGCCGTAGTCGGGGAGAGGGGGTTGAGGGTTCAATCCCCCCTAGAAAGTTTATGAACAAAATATATATGACTATTTATGGCTCAAACAATATCAAAATTAAGGTACAAGTACAAATCAGGGGGCTGTGTTACCATAAAAAGTACTTCAGAAACCTTCTAGAGGTGTTTAATATTTAGAATTTTTTCTATACTCCAGAAATTGGAGTTGTGCCCACCAGACCCCCACCCCTGAAATTATTTGCTGGCTATGGCCTTGACCCACAAAATACTTAACGACAGTAATAACGAAGAAGAAAAGGATGCTTAGAAAATAATCTCCCATGATTGGACCTACAAATTTATTAAAGTAAATTCAGTAGATTTTGTATTTGTCATAAACATTTTCTTTCTAGAGTGTTCTAATATTGTTTTGTTCTACTAAACCTTACTTTCCAAAGGTCTATAATGTAATATAACAAGTATACATCTACAAAGAAATAAATCGTGATTGAGTTATTATATTGTGTCCTTTTGAGGATCTAAATATATTCTTAGTAATTTTCTAGAAAATAAATGTTCTCGTTTGTCTATCACTTTCGTTTTTGTTGTTTCGGTGAAACCTTTAAAGAAACACGTTTATACAGCTGTCATTGAGAAATGTGTTTCTTGTACTCATTTAATATTTTTTATTTAGTGCCACGCGTCTTGTTGCCCGTTATAGCTGTCTGGAGGTTAAATAAATTCAAGAACACAGGATAAGGAGGAGAGTTCTAAAAAAATTAACAGAATGAACTGGAGACTGTTTGGAAACATCTTTTGGCCAATCACATTACAGTAAGACTCCCACTGGTTAACTTCAAGTTTGTAATATACTGGTTTTATCGTAACAGTGAGTTACAGATTTGAATTCCGGCTTGGTGCACTAAGGGCACATTGTTTATAAATAGTTCTTAATCTTTCTACCTACACGCAAATGCCGTTATACTTGCTTTAAGCTCTACCTTTATTATACTTACCACTTAAAATATTTTATATATATATATATATATATATATATATATATATATATATATATATATATATATATATATAAGAGAGAGAGAGAGAGAGAGAGAGAGAAGAGAAAGAGAGACATATAACAATGGCGTACTTCTGATGTATTATAAGGTAGACATGTTTACTTTTGAAAGTAATTTTGTTTTAGATGTAACTTTTTAAGTGAGTGAAACACAATTAGAGTTCTATTTATTGTTTTTGATATCCATGTATGAGTTTTACCATACAAACATATTTTTTTCAACTCCATCTTTTGTGTAAGGGTCAAATAATTGCAACGCGGAACGCTATCTATCCTAAAATAGACAGAGGATGGCAATCTTAGTGTTAACGCCATATTACCCAGTAAATGGTCACACTGGCTGCACTCATTTATGTTCCTAACTTTTTAATGCACTACTATTTTTGTGTATTTATATCAGTGTAAAAGACACCAACACTAAATCAGGTCGTGACCTGGTGATATATTGAACTAGTAGTTAAGTTGGCAGCCCTTATGGTTGTGAGCGTGAACACAATAAGTTAACTCTGGTATATAAGGATTCCTCTTTGTTCTCACACAATAAAACAAATACATAAATGGCAAGACAAAATCGTACAACCTTCCTCATATAGTGTATTATATCTTGGAACAAAATTTATAGAAACTAGTTTTCAGAATAGTAATATAATAATAATAATAATAATAGCGTGTTTGGACTACATCACTATTATTTAGTCCGTGGAAGGATTAGCCCGTACTTATGTACTGTACCTTTGCCGGGGTACTCCCATGTACTAATCGTACATTCTTTCCTGGAGGTTTGTTCCGTTATCCAATCAAATAAGGGGGTGATGGCAGTTAATATGGCGGGGGAAGCCAATGATGATCTTAGACCTAGCTTAAGAATAACAAACCGAACCCTGGGGATCTTAGTACTAGCCAGAGATTTAATCCGAAACCTTTGTGTGAGCAGTCAGAGCCTCTGACTACTATACCAAAAGGCCATTTGAATTTTTAGTAAAGTACTCTTTCCTCATAAAATGTAATAACATCTTGTTAATCACAATACACATTCTTCAAGTATAAATTATAAACAAATTGTTATACCACTTTAAAAAAATTAAAATATCAAAATTTCGATTGATTATTTTTTATATCCTTAAATTTTTTTTATTAAAAATTGAAATATATTTTTATTCATCATGAAAAACAATTCTCAGATACTCATTTTGAACTGAATTAATATACATTTAAAATCACTTAGACAGAAAAAAAAGCTTTTTTAATTATTGTATTTACATGACATTGTGAGAGAAACAAGTTTTCGAATATTTTTTTTAAAAATTACCATGCTAGGCACAATATTTATTAACAACTAAATAAAATAAGAATAAAAGTAAATATCAGTCTAAATATGAGAATGGTTGGTTTGAGGAAGTTCGTTCATACTCACGTAGAAATGATGTAAAAAACACAGCTATACGTTATAGCCGGAGCACCTGCTATCTTTATCAACCTAGAATAAAACTTTTACAACCTCGTCACTAAGTCCAATATATTGGGAGTCTCGCACCTTTGACCACGTGATCACATATTAATTTTTAATTTAAATTTGAAAACATCATTCGTATCAGATTTTAAAAACTGACAATGTACGGTGTTATGCTACTATACTGTTTATAAAGTGAATTCAAAATAATTATACAATCCCAGTGTTTGATGTAATGAAATATCACACAAGTTAAATGTAATTTAATTAATTGAATTCATGGTCTTAGCTTTCAATTTGAATTTTTTTTATAATATTCTTCTTTTAGGCGACACTATTTCTGACGCTTAGGAATTATCCCTTTAAAAAAACTCCATGGTGTGAGCCCCCAAGAGAGCTATACCTACCGAGCGGTCGCCGTAGTTAGCGATGATGCGGATAAAGAGTGTCATATGGTCAGTACAACGAGGCCTCTAGTCATTAATCTCAGTTCTCTAAGCCAGAGAGGTGACCTGGTGGTCTAGGGGTAAGGTGTCAGACTTCTGTGCTGGCGGCCGGGGTTCAATCCTCGGTCCCGGCACAGATTTATCTGATTTCCAAACCCTTCCTTAACCTCTGACAAAACATCTTGTGAATGTGGGGAATGCCAGGCCTCCACCGTGGTTCGGATTCCACGTTAAACTGTAGGTCCTTCATTTCATCTCACAATCACCCTACCATTATACATTAGCGTAAGTGCGTATAACCCGAATGGGTAGTAAGACGCGGTGCTATAATAATTAATAATAATAATAATAATAATAATAATAATAATAATAATAATAATCTAAGCCAGAGCTGCTACGTCTTTATTCATAGCTCCTCATTTGTCCTCATGGGACGAGTTCCAATCCCTTATCCTTATTTTATTATAAACTAGCATAAGTACCCGACTTTGTCCGGGGTAACCACGCATTCCATTGTGTGACTACCCCGGGAAAAGATTTTATTTGATTCAAACAGTCAAAAAAAAAATTATCTTAATTTGGTTTCTTCTGACCCAGTATTTAATTCATTTATAAACATCCAATAAAAATTTCCAAATTCCTGCTTTCATATGTTTATGTTCGTGTACAGGGCTATTAGCATTAAATTCTCAGTCCTCAGTGTGTGGTAGGTATCGAGCAATGCTCATGACAAGACAGATACACAGACTCCTCATTTCATTAATTTATGTCAAGAAATATTGAAAATTGCACGTTGATTCCGAAAGTTGTGTTTCCAACTCTCGTCCTAAAGGTACATTAAAAGAGTATTGTGAATGTGTTACGGTGATTGTTGCGCATGCCCAGAAATGGGCTATGGGAGGGGATCATTGTGGTCTTGTCCAGTTTCCTTATTTAGAAAGATAACATTAGTCCCCTACAGTAGAGGTGGTTATATACGGCCTTCACAAGGTGAGCGGGCCTATACTCCGTGCGCACTTAACTGTTCGTCTACTGTGCGTTCTATACTCGACAAAATATAATAACATTTTCATAGCAACGGCCTTATTGGACGGATTAAAAAAGTTACTAGAATTACTTTGACTTATTTTCACGTCAATTCATGTGATCAGCAGCTCTCAATTTTGATATTAATAGTGAATACCCGTAAAATAGCTCAAATACAATAGTAAAATGATATTAAGTTTATATTTTATAAAAATCCTATGAAAATTGTCGTGTTGTGATATTTTATATATTGTGTGTATTTTATTTATAAAGTTATTCCTCTAAATTATAGTTTATTTAATATGGCTTTCACAAAATGATTAGGTCTATACTCTGTGTTCACCTAATGGTTTATAAGTTGTAGGACTATATATCAAATATACATATTTAGATTCTACATAGTGGATCGGTTCTGCTTCAAAACGTAATTTTCCACATTGGCTGTGGTTTCAGATAGAGTTTACATATTATAATACTTGTGCACTCAAATAGTGTTGTCATGCATGGAAATTCTGCTTAGAAGAACTATTATTAATACCGCGTCTTACTACCCGTTCGGGTTACACACACACTTACACTAATATATAATGTTAGGCAGATTGTGAGATGAAATGGAGAACTTACAGCTTGACGTGGGATCCAAACCACGGTGGAGGCCTAACATTCCACACATTCAGAAATTGTGATTAATACGCATCTTTTCATAGGTTAAAGAATAGTTTAGCAACAGATAAATTTGTGCCAGGACCGAGGATTGAACCCCAGACCCCCATCACAGAAGTCTGACACCTTACCCTTAAACTGCCAGGTCACCCTTGCTTAGAAGGAGATATTAGAAAATATAAACATGTTTTTCTTACTGTCAACATTAATAATATTTTATTATTAATATTAATATTATTTTATAGGTTTTGAAAAAGCTATAAAATGTAATGTTCAAGACTTCACGTATAAAATATATATAAATTGTTTTAGTAACTGTTTACTATTGTCAAATATAAAACCAATCCTATCATAATCGAGGTATTTGCCACGACGTTAAACTATCAAGCATTTACAGATATTCTAAACTATTAAAATTGTATGTAATAATTTGTGAAATAATTATAAAATCTAATATCCATAGGCTTAGTAATGTGTTTGTATAGGAAATGTAGTCATTTTAAAATAGTAAATTTAACGTAATTTATTTGATTTTCCTTAAATTAATCTAACTTTGTTGCGATTATGGTTTTTCCAACATGGTTTTCTGCTCGCCTTCTACGCAAATTTGGTATACTTCCTTTAAATTCTACCTTCCTCATACCTAACTCATTAGAGTAACTATCACATACATGTATAAACCTGAATAGGTAGTAAGAGGAAGGTGTAGATAAAATGATGCAGATAACATTTTTAATGTAGATATTAATCCTTTTTTTTAAAACCTATATGACATCACCCAAATTATTGGCAACCAATATGAATATTTTAATTAAACGTTTAGTCTGCTGAATATAAAATTAAGAAATTAAAATATTTGTAATGTAATATAAACCCTTAAGGCTATACTTATAATGGAATTTGAGTTTTTTAAACTTTGATTTGTATACATCTTAAAATGTATTATTACAAAAGTTAATGTGGGAAATGCCAGGCCTCCACCATTGTTCGGATTCCACGTTAAACTGTAGGTCCTTCATTTCATCTCACAATCACACTACCATTACACATTAGCGTAAGTGCGTATAACCCGAACGGGTAGTAAGACGCGGTGCTTATAATAATAATAATATTATTACAAAAACGTTATATTTCTACAGTACAATCAATTTATCCATCTTAAGTTTAAAAGAGTGTAAACTTTCTTTTAATTTGTATTATGTTTCTTATTTATATAGTAGTATATTATACAATATTATAATTAAAATTCTCGTTAAATTGATAGTAAATAATCAACAAACTAGAAAAATAAATATATTTAATAGTCCAATAACTCGACAAGAAAATGTATCAAAAAATTTATTTTTCAAAATGTATGACATGATTAATAATATAATATAATTACATTTTAGTGTTATTTACCACTATACATTCTAGAACATTACCATCCAGTTTGAACCAAGAAGAAAATAATCAACTTCATCTTGACGTTTACCAAAAATTAGTCAATTTAATTTAAGTTATTTCTCTCAAATATGAGCTTAAGTAATGTAAATTACTAACATTGAAAATGTAAAGAATGTTAATTATTTAATAAAACCTATATTATAAGAGTTATTTATTGATATAGCTCGTTCTTCCACTTACTTACTTGACTAAATTCAGGTCAGCAATAATAGTTTTGTTCTTATTGGTTAATAGCTTTTTTTTCTCTCTTCATATCATTAAACAACAGTGGAGTAAAAACACTTTCATCCATTCGTAAGTTATAACTTTTCATAGAACGATTTCTTCAATATGTGAATTAGGACACTTGGAGTTATCTAATAAGGCGTTAACCAATTTCTTTGATGCAACCGATGGGTTAGTTTTTATTTCTCAGGGTTACACTATTCTCGTGAGTGGGTTGCTTTTGAATCAAAATCGTGCTCACTCAATAGAATAGATGGATGTCGGAAGGCGTACTCTTAATTTAAAACTACAATTTTCACACCTTCAGTAATAAAAGCGAACATGTTTATATGCTTATAAATGTGATGCATCAATTTTTTAAGGTCACATATTTTTCTAAACGATGCTAATTTGTTAACCTCTGTCTAAAAGTCTTAGCCACGGGTTGTCCATACGAGTATTGAACATTTCCCCGAGCTACGTGACTTACTTACCAGGCCATGTTATCCACAATAGAGTCAGGATAAGGAAGGCAGAGTTTTAGAACCTGTGTATCCTCATCTGCGTGGAACAAAGATAGAAAAAAACTTCTAAGGGAAAATTATCTTCTATCAACCAGCCGGTGTTCAAACCATGACGCCCCAATAGCTGGCTAACCTAGACTAGAAAAAACTTACACCTTGGTCCACACGTTCATCGTGGCGGGTCATTGATTAAAAAACGTTTCAAATCATAAAAATCAGCTCAATGACCAACTGGTATTTTACGAGCTAATCAGTAGTTGTGTGCATGCCAGTTTTCACAAGAAATACCTTATCTGACAGTTATAAAAGCTACTAGATCTACTTTCAACTATTCATACGTCAAATCATGTCAAATATATGATTCTCTATTGAGAAACTTCATGGTGCGAGCCCACAAGCAGCTATACTGACTGAGCAGTTGCTGCCGTTAGAGATTATAGTGCTAACATTTACGGATAGAGGGTGTCCTGTGGTCAGCAAATCGAGCCCTCCGGCCGTTAAACTCAGTTTTATAACCCGGAGCTGCTAGTTCTCTATTCAAGAAGCTCCTAATTTATCATCACGAGGCTGAGTTTGACCTTATTGCAGAACCATTACTTCGCAGATAAATATTGGGAGCACCGGGGATCAACCCCAGGACCTCTGTATCTGTATCCAGGATCTCTTAACGCTAGATCACAGACCCTTGATTGATGCTATCACTAAACCTTTTCATAAACCTATAAACACACCAAAAGTAGAACGTTATCAATTCTTACAGCCAAATTATTATATTATTACTATTTTAAACACCGTGTCTTACTGCCTGTTCAGGTTGTTAATTACTATATTGGGGTAGGGATGAGGAAGGAGGTATTTTAGAGGTAATCAAGATTGGAAAGTTGAATTTAGAGAAAGTGCATCCAAATTGGCGGGAAAGGAAAGTGGGAAATCATTAAGTAGATACCAACATCAATAGACACGACTGGGATTCGAACCCCATTTTCTGCCCGTCTTCTGTAGGCTAGTTCAACACCAGAGAGACGCCTTAGCTTAGATGATTCGACCATTGAAGTATAACCTGTTGACAGCGCTAAAATACATATCGTTGCGTTTTACGAATAGGTTTCCCTTTTCCCGTCACGCAAATGCGGCTACTATTCTCTAAAACTCTACTTCATATATTTCCTATAAGTGTAATAAATGCAGATAGCCCGGTCTAGTAGTAGTTATTCTGTTAGGTGAAAAATAACAACCTCGACACGATAATCGAACCATGGACCTTTGGCTGTGTGCCCCAATGTTTTATCGCTGAACCATTCAGTACAGCTCAGTTGTTACGCATTGGAGCGTGCTTACAACTCCCGGGTTTGAGTTTGTGGGTTATCGATACTCGCCCCACTGTATTCGATTCAATCCTCAGGACTGATACTGTGGACAATGATCACGTATCGTTTTGTGACACACATGAATCAATAAGTAGTAGGAAACTTACGCAGTATGAAAGCGCATAAGTTGTAAATACCACTGCCTTCTTAAAGCATCATATTATTTTCTCTACTTTATTGTTATCCTCGTGTTTCAATACAATGTTCTCTTGAGACAGAAGAGAGAGCTACGGAACACGTAACACCATCTGTTGGCGTCTATTGGAAGCTTCTCAAGGTGAACTCTCCGTGATCAGTGCATGTAGCATGAGAGAGGAGCATATTCAAGTCTTTTTTTTTAAAAAAAAACAACAACACTATATTCAGTTCTTTCTCAAGTAAAGGAAGATACAGCCAATGACTTACAAATTATCTTAACACTAGAATTAACAAATCATTAATTATTTGACTCCTTGTTAAATGTGAGACGTGGTTACTCTATAATCTCAACAAAATAAATCAATCAGTTTATGTTTAAAAAAAATCCCGTTCCCAAACTATAATTTCATCAATGTGAAAGAGGACATTACAATATTTTAAGCTCTGTTAGGATTCGAACCCCACACCATTAATTTAGATATTTGCACAAACGTAAGTTTCCTAACACCAGTTTTTTTTAAAGTATTTTTTCTTTACCTTTAAATATGTTCTCATTTAATTAATCAAACCATTTTATGTCCCGCAGTACATGTTATTTTATATTCATTTTATCAAAGTTATTTATTTTTCGGCAGGTGTATTGAGTGTTTATACATAGGCTACATGTAAATATAAGGAATTTTTAAAACAATTAATACACAAATATCATGTTACACCAGTCTCTAGGGTTAAGGCGTCATCAGACGAAGACAATGCAACCAAGGTAGAATTATTATATTATTTGAAACTGAATATCACAGCCAATGTTAGCCTGACGAGATGGTAGGATATAAAAAACCTCTTATTTATTATACTTGGCTTCTTCACGCGTATTGGTTAAACACATACAGCTAAAGAATACATTGTTAACAAGGGACTACTTCGTTGGCGGAGTGGTTTAAAGCGTCCTTCTCGCAATAGACTGAACTGAACATTATGAGAATATCTGGAATCGAGTCCGGGTATATTGTACTAAGAGGTGGTTTTTACAAATTACTAATGCCTTATGAATAACACAGATGAAAGAGTAAAGTGTAATTGATATTGGCCATAAAGAAATGTGTTATAAATTTCTCTACTGTTCTTTCAACCAAAATAGAGGAATAGTTGTCCTATGAAGGCGAAAAATGGCCCAAGTCAACTTTGTTGCTTGTCGCAGAGTTTGTAGTGAATATCGCCAACCGTTCAGATGTTTTGGGATTTTTGTGCAAATATGCTGCTCAAGATTATTCTTTTTTAGAAATCTCAACCACATTTTTTTATATAAAATTTGGGAACTAGGTCATAATAGCGTCCTACATTCTCGATTTACGTAAATTTATTTACTTTACATCCATTACTGTTCCCAGCGTATGGTCTGGGTCAGTTTTTATTTAAATTAATATTTTTTTTCCCACTACGAGCCTTCTAGACCTGTCGTAGCTTCATATTATATACCTTATAAGCCAACTAAGACGAAGACCGGCCCAACATCCAGTCCCCGCCCATTAATTTATCAATGTGAAAGAGTATATCTACAGTTCATCAATTATTAATTTTCGGCCATGCTGGGAATTGAGCCCGGGACTCTTAGCTCAGCAGACTGACACGTTACCAACTGAGCCGAGGCGTCGGAACATATATTTATTTAGAGCACTTAAAAAGTCAACTAATAAACAAAATCAAAGTAAAGCATATCCTATTATTTTTTTAAATAAAACTGTTTTTAAATATTGCAGTAGCATTTGCTATCCGAAGAAAGTATAATATATATCAATTGTGACTCAGATACAAAGTCTTGTAGAAGGTAGTGTAAATGTTTATTTTATTCATATGTAATTCAAATCCACGGCTTATTAAGATGATGAACCATGAATCGTTCTACGTCTTTATGAAGCAATTCGTCATTATATAACGGAAATATGGGAGGCTGCCTGTGGTGATTCCTTACAATATGTAGTTTTAATAGGTATACCAATTTGGGCTATTTAGAAACTTACAATTATGAGGCAGGGGTGAGGAAGGTAGAATTGAGATAAAATGAAACCACATATTTCATAGAGGGAGAGTAAATATTCATTTAGAAAAAAAAATAATCTCAATAGTTCCGACTGGTATTCGAACACTGACTTTCTAGTTTAAATGAATCCAGTAATATTGCAAGAGTGTCCCTTTAGACCGTTCTACACGGAACTATATAAATAATATATGTATTTTAACACTGCGTCTTATTAATCGTTAAATAATAAATACGCAGGTTTCACAAATAAGTTAGACACGATTTAAATAAATCTAATCCACATTGGTGGGTATGTGGACTAAATGTAAGGGCTATTTCATATGGCTGGTGAGTTTGATACCAGACCAAACACGAGGTGTTTTTTTCTTATATCGACATCCCCTCTCCCTCCATGGAAATGAGGGCTATTTTCATTCTAAGTACTACTTTCATCCCCCCTAATCTATTAACGCGACTAGAATACTTATAAACCTTCTAGATAGTAAGATACAGTGGAAGGAAATAATATAATTAAGGTATTGGTTCTTTTAGTAAAAAATCTCAACCCAAACCTGCAGTATTTATCCTTTAAAAAACTAATTTATTGTTCATATTTGTTGTAAAAAAGGTATTCTCTGTAAAATTAATGTATTATAAATATATAATTATATTCATAAGAATGGTAATCACATCAATAGTCTCAACAGTCTACCGACAGCAAATATGGGCTTGCAGCGACCTGACTCCTTAAATACTTATGAACTTGAGTTGTAAATGACATCATATGTGCATTCAGTTTTTACTTGAAAAGTTTGATGTACAATCGGTTTCTTATGTAGCTTGGTATATTCCGGTAGTTTATAGGTCCTAGCTTAGAACCCAAGAAGGGACCTCATTTCCATACAGCTATGATGATCTAAAGTAAAGTATTTTTAATACTACCCCTAATCAGCGATAACATGGGAAAGCGGGATCAAGATTATAACAATGATCTCCAACCATTTCCCTCCCTATTTTCAGGCATGACTTGGAAAGGCTTTAACTTCAAACTTGCCTAAGTTTCAATAAAAGCTTTATCACCTGTTCTATTTTACTGACTTGAATCCCTGCAGGTTTACCAAGGTTTATTTTCCTAATACTTCCATATTCTCCCTCCACAAAAATTATGATACATTAATTATTAATTATACTTAGCTCGTCCCTAAACCATTATGCGGATAGCTTGGACGTAGTGTAAAACGCGGTGCAAGGAAAAATAATTTACTCCAATATGATCTGAACCTAACATTTTCTACTACTCTATGAGTTCATCACCTTTCTTCTGAGTCAAATAGTTTGCACCTGGTTATCCTAATAAACTTAAACTTTATATAGAGATATATTATAAGTCACAATATAATAATAATACAATAATAATAAATCACAAATAAATAGATTAAACGTCATTTTAACCAAAATGTGACACATTGAAACTTGGTTATAAATTACAACAACCTTTTGTTTACTGTGTAGAAGTAAAGAAAGAAAAGGGTGTAGGTAAAGAGCTCAAACTGTGTTAAGAAATACACTTGAGGTAATATTCTCGGAAGGCAAACTTGAGTCTCCGGTAGTTAATGTTTTCCCGTCAAACTGAATGTTTTTTTTTAAATGTGTTTTCCAGGTACGGCTATAAAATCCCTCTCGACAGACACCGAACCTGCAACCATTGATTAGATTGCTAATGTACTGCCAGATTGTGAATGAATATTAACAACCACCCCGGTTAAGCGAGAGCGAAGGCAAAAGGAACGATCTGACACAAAGATTCGTAGATGTCTGTTTGTTGCGATAATTGTTGGAGGCATCGTTACTTTGATTTACCACGCTATGAAAACCGCGCTAGACCGCCTTCCCCCTCCTCTACAGACGTGATAAGGCCAGACGGTGAAGGGATAACTTTTTCCGCCCTTTTTCATGGCCTTAAGGCGGGGTTTTACTTTACGAGGTATACACTTAATATCTGTAGTTTTTAGTTACCTATCGTGGACCTACTGAACAAAGAGTTACGTCCGCACGCGACCTAGGCCCATACATCAATATAACCATAACTGTTATTTAAAGAAGGGCACTGAAATTAACGCAGCAAGGCCTCCAAAAATCAAGGATCAAAATATCAGAAAATTTACGAATAAAATAAAAAGTATATTTTTAGCCAAGATTAACTAGAAAAAATATGAGAAATACGTAATTAAATATTTGTTTTAAACAAATCTAGCTTAGTTTGGTGACATCATATTATCATTTAAATAATATCATTAGAATTAAGATTTTAACTGTTAAATTTTAAAGAAATAATAATAATGTAAATAATTAAAAATTAAAAATAAATGTTTAATGTTGGCGTCTTCTACTGATCACAACCTCAGGGTGAACTCAACCAAGGAAATCAGTCAAGGCAGGGTTGAAAATTTAACTAACATTTGAAAGTTGTGTTTCCAATTATAATTGACTTTTGAGAGTCCATTTTGGAAAGAAATCGATATTTTATTTGTTTGACTTTTTATTAATCTACTCTTAATTTTAGGGCTAAACAGACACACAGACGGACGGCACTGCAAAAAAAAAAAAAACTTTTAGAATTCAGAGGGTCATGAAAAGTCAAACACCCTTCAACATCGTGGGCTAGATTATTTTTTATTTGCCGCAATGATTTACCTTCAGTGTTCGAAAAGTTAAAATATATTAATATTTGCGTATAGCTTGAATAATATTGGTTTTATAAAATTATTTTCATTTTGACAAAAAATTGACGGTAGCCATTTTGTTTGTAATATTGATGAATGCTTGGAAATAAAATTTAATCAAAATCGTCAGAGCCGATTGTGATAAAATCATTTTTTTTTTTCTCTTTTCGACCTTCAGGAAATTACCCTTTATTTTAGGGTTAGATATCTAATACCAAAAACTCCTCGGGGCAACCCTGTAAAAACCCTAGATACCAAGTTTTAGCTCCAGCTTAGGCTACACTCCAAAGTACAGACAGACGGAGATTCAAAACCACTTTCACAGATTCATGAAACGTCTAAATACATCAAAATCATGAGTTTGATTTTTTTGACACGCACAATACTTTCTCTATCTGAAAGGTAGTGAGAAAGTAAAATGAACTTTATTATAAATATTTAGGTTAAAGTGAATATTTTTTATGTTTTTTAACTTGTTTAAGGCATGGTGCCACTAGAATATAGTATTATATCATAAACAACATAAAGGACACCTTTAAATAAATCGATCTTACTAAAACATTTTTCTTTTTTTTAAACTTGGTACCCACCCAAATACACAAGTCTAGGTAATTTATTTTACCAATTGCTTAAAATTGTTATATCCAGTCAAGATATTTATAATTGTATTCGAGATAGTTCTTTGGGATTTCTACGAATCTTGAATATCTCAAATACCATAAGATTCGAGGGATTCTAGAAATCGAAAATTCGAGCGTTCAATCAGTAATTTTATGTGAATCTTAGTTTACTTCCAGTCCGAATAATTTACATTGTTGAATAAGGAATGAGAAAGATAGAATTTAGAGCAAACATACTTGAATTTGCCTGGAGAGAGTGTGGAAATTCGTTTATGAATCACTACTTTCAGTACACCCAGTTGAATTTGACCCCCCAACCTATCCGTCGCTGGCTAACCAGACCAGACAAGCCCTTGTACTTGCCGATGCAATATTTGTATAGGCTACAAACACAGACAGTGACATAAAACGCCAATAATATATTCATTGTCTCATCCAATAATAGTATTTTAATTATCATTATTATATATTATTTTTTTAATATGCTTCAAAGCGAAGAATAAGACTTATAATATATTGCGAGTTAAAATTACAAAACAGTTTACTCAAAATGCTTATGATTATCATTTTAATTATAATTCTTTCAATAGTTTCTTGCTAACCCATCACTCAAACGGTTTAAGGAATCACGTAAAAATATAGCATTTAAAAAACCATATATTAAGAAACTCATAAAAATACAATAAATATTTGGTTTTAAATCATGTTTGTTTATAGCGAACCCTCACCTCAAATAAAAAATACGGCTTATTTGCTTTTGTTTCTATAATTGTGGGTATGTGTAGTAAGTAGTGTGTGTTGTCTTTTGTTGTAATATTTCCCCCTCATCTTTTGTTGGATGACCACTCCTCCCTTACCACGCCCTCCCTCTATAAAAGTCAGGACGTGTTCGTTGTTAGCGGTCCATGAGGCGTTTCACGGCTATTAAAACTGAAATAAATTCTATGTTTTTACGCATGTATATACGCGAAGACAATCGTGCCAACTTAAAGTTTTATTTAAAAAAAAGTTTAATCTATGTTCAAATTATCATGGAGGTATTTAACTTGCTTACTTTCTGAACCGACTGATTATATCAGCACACGATTTATAAACTAACTTAAATCTTGAACGACACAACACCGGGCCCCCGACAATTATCTAATCATTTTGAAAGATTAAACCATTATTTCACCAATAATATTATTTTTTAGCCAGGCCAGGGTACGAACCCGGAACTTTTAGCTCAGTGGGCAGAATTACTACAGACAGAACTATGGTGTTGGATCTATGATTAAGGTTCTTAAAGATGGACAGGTTTTAACTTGTATTTGTCCTGGTTCTCAGCTACAGACTCAACTTATTCACACAAAGAAATCTAGAGTAATTTTGTATCGCTCAATACTTGCAATTATTATGACATCACTGACATTATTTGGTTGCATTAGCTATTACCAAGCCGTCCTGACTATACGCGATATATAGTCAATGTGGCAGAAATTGCGGTGAAAGAGAGTGGGTAACCATTTATGAACAAACTTCCTCAGTACATCCAATAGGAATTAGAATCCCCGAGTTTTCCATCGCCAGAAAACAAGACTAGATGAGTTTATCACATGGTCCTCGTGACCATCGGTAGAAGTCCCTACTACACAATTAAAAACCAAGGAATAGAGAACGACTCTTTAGAAACTGATCCCAGTTCTTAGGAACTAATGGAATATTAGAAACAATACACGCTCAAACCAAAATACGCAATGAAATAGAGTTTTTTGCAGCCTCCAATTTAAGATAAAAAATCGATATAATTTTGGTAGTTTTGCAATTTAATTTTTTTTTAAACTCTAAAATGATTTCACTGGTTTCCATGTAAAGTGTTATTTAAATTAAAATACAGAGAACTGCACTACGATGTGACGTATGGTTGGAATGTTTGTGTTCCAGCCTAAGCTCGCTGATATATGTGAATATATTACATATAACTGGTAACCTTAATTTTTGTAATCGAGTTTTACTACCTGTTAAGGTTATACGCATATGCGCTAAGAACGCTAATGTGCTATAGATGAGTAAGATTGAATTTAGAGAAAATATGTCCACATTTGCTTTGAGGTCTATTGGAAATTTATGTGGGGAAAAAACACTTTCAGTACACCCGATTCAAACCCCGATCTTGCCATTATTGACATAACCCGTTGTTTGCGAGAGTCACGCCTCAGACTTTTTGATCACAGAAGTGAACTGATACAAACATGACAATGAAGAACCAATCCGTATCACCCTTAATAGTTTGCTAAATACCGCAAATAAAAATAGGACGTGAATGAAACATTCCAGGTCCATCTTGTAAAACATGATGTAGTTTCATAGTAAGGAGAAGAGAGGACTGTTTTGGACAATGATAACAAATGGGAAAGATCAAATAGACGCAACATTGGGCGAGCGCAGTGGCCTTCATGGGTGAGCACGAGAGAAAATAATCAAATATACAAATTTGAGTATTAAATCTCAGGTAGCCTTTTGTTAGCTAGGTGTGTGTTTCAGTTCTACCATCAGCTCAGGTCGTTTGATGTTCTAGCGAACTCAAGTTTATTCATTAACATCAAGAAGATAACATTATTTAATAGCACTCGACCGCATCGGTGGACGCATGGTCTAACGCGCCAATCTCATGTTGGACAGGTTTGCTGGTCATGGGCAGACCCAGGCTCGAGTCCTGGACGGGTGTACTGATGATGCTATTTTTCTTGAATGTTGTACAACACTTCCTCCACGTATAGACCTATACAGGTACTGTAGGATTACGTGTCCTCTAAAATGGTAAATTCCTCATTTATTAACTATTATTTTAATTAGGGTATGGCTATAACATGAACGGGTATTATAATAGCACCCCTTCTTACTACCCGTTCGGGTTATACGCTAACGGGTATTAAGATGGTGTGAAATTTTTATAAATATTAACTCTCAGGTATGAAGAATTGATATGGCGGTCTCACTTTTACCAAGAGCTCTTTCAGAGAGACCATCTCTCTTATAACAGCTCTTTCAGAGAGACCCCCTTATACTGCTCTTTAGAGACATTCTCTATAGCTCTTCAGAGAGACCATATCTTTATAACAACTCTTTCAGAGGAGACCATCTCTCTTATAACAGCCTTTCAGGAGACCATCTCTCTTATAACAGCTCTTTCATGAGAGACCATATCTCTTATAATAGCTCTTTCAGGGAGACCATCTCTCTTATAACAGCTATTACAGGGAGACCATCTCTCTTATAACAGCTCTTTCAGGGAGACCATTCTCTTATAACAGCTCTTTCAGAGAGACCATCTCTCTTATAACAGCTCTTTCAGGGAGACCATCCTCTTATAACAGCTCTTTCAGAGAGACCATCTCTCTTATAACAGCTCTTTCAGGGAGACCTTCTTCTTATAACAGCTCTTTCAGGGAGACCATCTCTCTTATAATAGCTCTTTCAGGAGACCATCTCTCTTATAATGGATTAAAGGTTCTTCACTCCTCGTGGGGGTTGAAGTAATGTATTATTACCATTAGATTGGATTTTTCTTATCATACCTGCTCCAGTGGTCAAATGGTCTAAGACGTCACTCTCGTGTTAAACTGGTCTTCTTATGACGTGGATATTAGGGTTCTAATCCCGGTCTTGTTTTTACTAAATGATTTTACTTTCTTATCACACGCAAAGGCGGGTAGCTACCTTTAAAATGCTTTCTCATTCATTCTCACGCAATTAGATTAATTATCATATACATTTGTACAGCATAAAAAGGTAGTAAGACGGTGGTGATAGAACAAACAAATGTATTATCCTCTGTTAATTAATTCCTAGTTATATTATCCTTATCAATATATATATATTTAGTTGTTCTCGTTATAGCTCTGGTCTGGTTCTCATCAGTAGTGTGGTGGACCACCTAAATCACGCTGGGATTGGTGGGATTTGGTCACGTGACCACGCCTCCTGCTCTGTGATTGGCTGATCCCCTCCTTCCCCCACCCCTCTTTCCGCTGCCCTACTTTCCTCTGATTGGCTGTTAGTTTCCCCCTCCCCTACAAACCCTGACATGTTGGTTCTTGCTGATTAATTATTAATTATTGTTAATTGATTACTGTTAATTAATTAATTGGTAGGATAGAAACGTTGGAGTTTTTTATTTATTGGGGGCATACGCCAGACATGTTGGTTGTTAATTAAATAATTGGTAGGGAGTTTTAGGGCGTTGTGGCATGCGTGTATCAGGGGGTACGCGAGACACTGGTTGAGAGCCTTCTCTAACAGCTGGCGGATGCACACTGTGAGCCCTCGCCCACTGTGAGCCCTCGCCCGGACATGTTGGTTCTTGCTGATTAATTATTAATGATTGTTAGGCGTTGAAGCATATAGCCACACGGGCCTCGCGCTCCATGACTTTCTCCCCGGTTGCCCTATAGAAAATGACGCAAGCATCTCCAGCAGGGGCTCGCTGCCTTCTGATGACCAACTCACCCTTTCACTTTTCCCTCCCACCCCTCCCCGCAGAACCGGGGTCGTTCATCCTGGTTTTCTCCCTCCCCCGGTCATTACCTTCTGGGGGTGATGTACCGAGCAATAACCTCCATTCTCCTTGAGGAGTCATTGTGTTTCTCAAAAATAGACACATGCAAGACAGCTTGGAAAACTCACGTTAATTGGCCAGTTTCGCTTTTACATCCCATGAAAGTGGACATGTTTTGGCCCAAGTCTATGACAGCTCTCTCGCACGCACATCCAACTTGTTGGTACGTGGAGGGAGGCTCCACCGCCCAAATATATAAATTTATAGATATTGAAATAAAACTATAGTTTGTAAGTCGTGTGCTGTTACCCACGTTTAAAGTGAAAACAACCGTTTTATTCTTCAGCCCAATTATAACAGAAAAAATAATTTTATGCTCGCAATTATATTTCGGAGGAATAATATATAGCTCTTATATTGAATTTAATGTTCGCAACTATATTATAACGAAATATATCCCTATGAAAGTTTAAGCCCACACATCAATGCACTCAACATTTGCGAGAGTGAGAAAAAATGTACCTTCAGATGCACTTAGGGAGGATAGGTTTGAGCGACACCCGTTTGTAACACCGTGCTTGGTAGTTCTGTGCGCGAGCACTTTTGCACCATCATTTGCTATTCATTCAACGGTAAAGTGTACCTGTATAGACCAATTTTAATAGGAATAGCCTTAACTTAAAAATAGAAAAGTTACCATCACACATAATGTTGATTCATTTAATATTCTTATATTATTGGTGTACTTAATTAACGCGGATAGGCTAGATGTTGAGTAAGACATGATTCAAAGAAAATAATGTTTGAGTACTTTTAAGAGGACAGCCTCAATGCACCCAACATTTGTGAGAGTCCATGTGGTACCAGCGTTTGCTATCCATGCGTATTCAGTTTAGCATCGCTCGTAGCTGAAAGTTCCGGGTTCAAATCTCACCCACGTGGACAAACGGGGTATTCCTGTATAGTCCAATTTTAATAGAAATAGCCTTGTTCTCAACTATATTATGACGAAATATATCCCTATGAAAGTTTAAACCCACACCTCAATGCACACAACATTTGCGAGAATGAGAAAAAAATGTACCTTCAGATGCACTGCAACTCTCCCTCCTTCCTCATAAATACTTTCATTATTCCTGCCTCATTAGCGTATTTAAATTATTGCTGAGTGAAGGGAGGGTTTGCAGGGAGGAAGAATGGAAAATATATTAGAAAAAAACTTCTCGAAGTGCACCAACATTTTGCAGGGAGGGAGAACGTAAAATCTATTAGACGCGGTAATTGTATCTGTATAACGAATATGAAAACGGGTATTTAGCTTAACATTGCACGTAACATAAAGAATGATGACATGGCTTAAGGCGCTACTATAGCAAAAGACTATACTACTAAATATGGGAGGAAGTCGGAGTTTTAAGCGGTTGCTATACTAATTACGCTAATAGATCAGCTGCGAGCTTGTTCATTCTGTGCACCGTCATTTGCATGGCAAGAGTGGTATTACATCACGTGAAAGTGGACATTGGGAGTGTAGAAAAGCACCCTAGTAATTAAGTGGACGTGTTCCAATTACAACGCTCAATTGGCCCTGTTAAAACTGACTACCCGTAGAAACATATAAAATATATAAATTTATAGTTATTGAAATAAAACTACAATCATAAAGATAGAAAAGTTATCATCACACATAATGTTGATTCATTTAATATTCTTATATTATCGGTGTACTTAAATAACGCGGATATGCTATATGTTTAGTAAGACGTGATTCAAAGAAAATAATACTTCAGTACTTTTAAGAGGACAGCCTCAATGCACCCAACATTTGCGAGAGTCCATATGGTACCAGCGTTTGCTATACATTCGTATTCAGTTTAGCATCGCTCGTAGCTGAAAGTTCCGGGGTCAAATCTCACCTACGTATAAAAAGGGGGTGTTCCTGTATAGACCTATTTTAATAGGAATAGCCTTGTTCGCAACTATATTATGACGAAATATATCCCTATAAAAGTTTAAGCCCACACCTCAATGCTCTCAACATTTGCGAAAGTGAGAAAAATTTACCTTCAGATGCACTGAGGGAAGGTAGGTTTGAGCGACGCCCGTTTGCACCACCGTGCTTATTCGTTCTGTGCGTGCTATAATTTGCAGTTGTCTGAACGGAGCGCCGAGAGACGCGTCCAGCAACGTCGATAGGTCGGAGCAGTCTGACGAGTTAACGGGACTTACAGCTGGTCTTATGGACAGATTTTTATAGCGCATGCACAGAGACACATTAGAGTATTAGGTCATTACAGGCGGCAGGCTCTTTGAAGAGGGTATAAATAGAACCCGTACATTACATTTGGTCATTTCAATTTGTGATTGATGCCGCCGAACATCAAAAATGAGTTTCGAGTCGCTAGAAAATTTTCTAAATTTAGGTAAGTTTTTTCTGTATATTTTAACAGGTTTTTTTTTTGCTTAATACAGCTGGGGCGTACAATGGTGTTCTTCTTTTTTTGTTAGTTGAAGAGCCCCCAACAGCTGTCGATGGTGAACAACAGGTGGGTTCCGACCATCTAGAGCAGTTGGCAAACTTTAATGAAAATGGGATATGCGTTGCAGATGCCGATGCGTCTATGGGTAACTAAACAGCTTACAATATTTTAGAGACTTGTCGGCGCTTTTTTCCCCCCTAAATGCTAATTAATATGTATTTATTTAATTTCAGACTATTGGGATCCATTCGGTTTGGATGTGGGGCTTCTGGGGTGTCATCATATACCCCACAGGAGTCGCAGGGACGTGCTATGCATGACGTCAGCGTCGCAGCCCCCTTGCCGTTCCAGGTGGTCCTCGCATCAGACCCCGACATCCTAAGCGTCACAGCCCCCTGCCTTTTCAGGCGGTCCTCGCATCAGACCCAGACATCCTGGCGCCTGCGCCTCTCTATGTTGGAGGAAATGCGCACTCCACTGTTTGGGCAGATTTGGACACCCTTGACCGCCTGCTATGTAAGTAACATCTACACGTAGCCATCCACTAGTTTGAAAATAGCCTGTGTGTGTGTAAGCTCTCTCTCTCTCTCGCACAAACACCGTTATATCGTCGCTAGATCGATACCTTTGGAAGCTGGGAGATTTATACACTTAAAAACCCTGCGGAGCCATTGGGGGAGTCCCTGGTTCAATTCTAGTGGGCATAAGTGAAAATACTGGTTTAGTTTTTAAAATAACTGCCCCTGATGGGTATTTTGTTCATGGTATCGGGTTCAAGACAGAAAATTATAATTGCCAATATTCAAATATCACTTTAGTTTCTGGTCAAGGGTTCATTTCCTGTACAAAGGCAGAAAATTATAATCGCCGCTTTAAATTCACGTTTCACCAAAAGCATGTACACTTTCAGGGGGCTGTAAACAAATCATCTGGAATATTACCCAATTTAAAGAGACAAAGGGACACTGGTTCGAATCAAAAAAAGCGGCTGAAAATGTAAGTTTATCCTTTTTTTTTGACCCAACATTCACTCACAAACTTTTCACTTTTTTAATTCAGATATGTGGCTCAATCTTTAAGCTATACACATAAAATCTAACCGAGCTTTGGAAAAAAGTAACGGCTCTAAAATATAATATTCAAGGAGAAAAAAAATGCTTTACCGACATGTGTTGAGACCTATTTTTTTCGGCAATTTTACAGGAGTATGTAACTTGTAGAAATTATAACAGATAGCGCTAGCAAAAAGTTTAGACCAGGCGACAGACGGATGGGTTTCTTGATGGTTGCTACCCCCTGGGAGTGTATGTGAACATAGTTTGTGCCGAGTACGGCGGGTTGACTATTCCCTCATTATGCAGGTTTCAACGGTCGGGATTCTTGATGGTTGCTACCCCTGGGAATGTATGTGAACATAGTTTGTGCCGAGTACTGCGGGTTGCCTATCCCCTCATTATGCAGGCTTCAAAAAAAACTCTCAATTCATTATAAGAAGATATTACCCTAAATTGATCAAATATATATTTTCCCAGATCGAAAATAAAATCTGTGGCTCTTTGTGCAATAAATCTTCACATTAATTACTGATGTACGTAGTTGAACAAATTCAGGCATAAAGTATCTTAAGACATAAGCGCTGTTGATAAAATGACTTGTTTTAATTACAGAAATAAATTTCACTTAGGGTTGCCTATATCACAATGGCACGATGATTTTTTTATGGTGAACACACTTTGTGAATGTCTGTTTCAGATAAAGCAATAATATGATATATTATATTAATAATAAAAGTATTAAAGAGATAAGTTTGAGGTTCAGATCTTACCAGGGTAGAATAGACGTGTTTTTTTTTCACTCTCACTTCACATAAATGCTGACTCTGTAGGTTTCAGATAGAGCAATTATGCTTAGAGAAAAATTTAACATATTATATTAATACCAAAAATATTAAAGAGATGAGTTCGAGGTTCAAATCTCACCAGGGTGTTTTTTCACACTCCCTCCACACAAATGCTGCCTCTGTGGGTTTGAGCTAAAGCAATTATGTTTGTGACAATTCTTACTTTGACATGTATTATAGTTGAAATGGAGACCGGAAATGGAGGGACGACCACAACAGCCCCACCGCCAGCTATGGGGCCCCTCCAGCCCAACGTAGCCGCACCACCCCCACGCTAGGAAGACGGGGCTCGAGCCCGATGCCACCATCTTTCGTTATATCTGCACCTCAGCCTCTACGCCAGGGAGAGGGGGTTCGAGCCCCGACGGCGGCAAGGGAGATGGGGCCCATGGAGCCGGCAATAGCAGGACCTTCTTCAGCCGAACAACAGGGAATTAGTGGCCCTGTAAATCAGGTAGGTGGTGCATTGCAAAATGGCCTCTTCGTATCGTTCAAGAGAGGATTAAACAATTGAGGCGTTTCTTTTATACTGGTAGGGAAATTACCATACATCTTGGTGCACCAGCAAGCGATCGTAACGCAATATGCTGGCTTGAAGAACAAATTAATAATTTGCTCCATCGGTTGCAGGACCATGGCGTTAGCGCCGATGACCATGTAGGCTTGCTTTTGAGTAGCACAGACTCAACGTTAAGCCCTGTGTATGTCTCATTTAGACGAGCAGACCAACTAGACGCTAGAGCAGTGTTTGATAACGTAAGTCGCGTGTTGCAGATTAATAATTTGTTTTTTATTACTGCACCCTTGTACGTTAAACTATCCCACTTTAAGGAGCCTCGCAGGAGGGGTAATCATAAATGTGATAAACTCTCTCCCGCTAGCACATATAGCCGCAAAAACCATGGGATCATTACGATTCAAAATGGCGACAGTCTTTGCCTTGCCCGTGCACTGGTTGTCGCCAAAGCTATATGTGATAATAAAAGAGAGCCAGGATGTATGGACGTGAAAACCTTTAGACAAATCAAATGGGGTCGTAATATTCAAAAACTCAAAGCAGAAGATTTATGCCGTGATGACCGTGTGAATCTTTTGAAAAGTGGTGGACTCACTGAACTGAAACAATTTCAAACATAACTCTCAGAATACAAAATCACAGTGTTCAGGGAATGTCGGGGGAGACAGGTCCTATATGAGGGGCCTACTCCCTCCAAAGATTCCTTTAAGGGGCACCGTGATTTGTATTTTCACGACGATAAGCAAAACCATTTTGATGTCTTAACATCCTTGACAGCCTCATTTAAGTGTTGGTACTTTTTCCGTGAGTGCCATGTGCCGTTCAATGATAAGAACAAACACAAGTGTGAGTCTGCGTGTAAAAAGTGCTACGCTAAAGTGGTTTGTAGCGGAGGTCAAGCTGTGGTCTGTAAAGACTGCGGGCGTTGGTTAACAAATCAGACGTGCTTTGATAACCATAAACTTCCCGGTCTTTTCAGTGGTCACAGGTCGGTCTGTGATGTCAAAAAGGTTTGCGAGGTATGCGGGCAATTTTTCAGTTTGGAAAGATAAATTTTTCACATAGGTGTTATGAGATTTTTTGTAGAGTATGCGAGACCCATCGCCCTTTTGGTCATTTCTATTATATGAAGCAGGCCCCATCCAAGCTGTCATTGGAAAAGAGTAATTTTATGTTTGTATTCTATGATTTTGAATGCAGACAAGAAAACGCTTCTTCAAGTTGCGACAGACACGTACTTGCACGAACCTAACCTATGTGTCGGTCAAACGTGTTGTAAGTCTTGTGTTCCTATAGATGCAAATGACTATCATTGCACCAACAGTGGAGGCGATAGGACTCACATATTCAAGAGTGATACCACTATGTCCCAATTTTTTAAATTTATAGAACAAATTAAAGCTTCAAAATTTAAGAATATCACCCTCCTCGGCCATAACGCTAAATCCTATAATGATAATTTTATTTTAAGATACATGATGGAGATTAAAAAATGGACTCCAGAACTTATAATGAACGGTGGGAAAATCATGTCCATGCGTTACGGCCCACTCCACTTTATTGGCTCACTGAACTTTCTACCGATGTCGCTGTCCAAATTGCCCAAAACTTTCGGCTTGGACGAGTCTTTGGCCAAGGGACATTTCCTTATTTTTTCAACAAATAGAAAACGTGGGGTATAGGGGTCCCTTGCCACCAAAGGAGGACTACGGCATCGGCGAGATTTCAGTTGAGGGAAAGGAGCACTTTGAGAAGTGGTATGACACGTTGGTCAAAGAAAATTATGTCTTTGATTTTAAACGCTAGTTGGAACTGTATTGTGTGAAAGATGTAGAGATCCTACGGAATGCCTGCCTGAAGTTTAGAGACATGCTCATAGAGAAAGCAAAGGTGGATCCTTTCAGAGAGGCGTGTACGATAGCTGGAGCGGCCATGTTGGTTTACCGCCGAAGTCATCTTAAGGAGAATACTATCGGTATTATCCCTAACGGTGGCTATCGGTGCGCAGACCAACAGTCACACGTCTGTACAATGGCTCTGCTGGGAGGCCCATCAACGCAGTGTCTATATTATTCATGCGAGTAACGGCCGTGAGGAATATGTGTTAGGGCGACGTGTAGACGGTGTTGTTAAAGCTGGAGATACCACCACTGTCTTCCAGTTCTGGGGCTGTTATTGGCACGGGTGCCCTCTCTGTTACCCTGACAGGACCACCCCCGGCAAAAATAGTCCCCACGAGACCATGGAGACGCGTTATAAAGCGACCATGGCTTGTTTGGAAAAGTTTAAGAATGCCGGCTACAAGGTCGTAGAGATGTGGGAGTGCATGTTTAATGCGATGAAACGCACAGACAAGGACTTGCAGCAATTTGTACTCCGGCACGAGGTGTATACCAAGGAACCTCTCAGTCCCAGGGATGCATTCTTTGGCGGGCGTACAAATTGTATCAAGCTCTTCCACGAAACTGACCTTTCTTGTGGGAGAAGATCAAGTATTTGGATCTGTGTTCATTGTATCCATACGTTTGCAAGTACAAAAAATACCCAGTCGGCCACCCCAAAATTCACTTGAAACCAAATTGTCCATCTATAGATAAAGTAGAAGGCATAGCCAAAGTTACAGTGACGCCTCCGCGAGATTTATTCCTGCCCGTATTGCCTACACGGATGCACGACAAGCTAATGTTCATTTTGTGCAGGAAATGCGGGGAGGAGAAAAACCAAGGCGCGTGTCAGCACAACGACAAAAAGGATCGCTGGTTGACAGGCGTCTGGGTGATTGATGAGATCCGGAAAGCCGTTGAGAAAGGCTACACCGTTGAAGCAGTGCACGAAGTGTGGGAGTACAATGTATCTGTTTACGACCGTCAGACACGTTCTGGCGGGCTGTTTCACGGGTACATTGATACTTTTTAAAAAATTAAAAAAGAAGCCAGCGGATGTCCAGAGTTGTGTACCTCACAAGAGGAAAAGTTAGCTTACATTCAAAATTATGAGGAAAGTGAAGGGGTAAAACTCGATTTTGGTCTGTTGTAAAAATCCGGTCTCCGCACTCTGGCTAAACTTTTTTTAAATTCACTATGGGGAAAGTTTGGGCAAAGACCCGATTTACCACACGTAGCCGTTGTCAACGAATATCAGGGCATCCACAAGTACGTGACGGATCCGTACATCACCGTGGACAGCGTCATTGATGTAAATGATGAGGTTATGTTCCTCAATTACAAGGATGCGCGTGACGCGTTGCGCCCTAACCCTAACACGAGTGTGGCTGTGGCGTGCTACACGACTGCTATGACTAGGTTGCACTTATACAGCATCCTTGAACAATTGGGGGACCGCGTTTTATATCATGATACAGATAGCGTTCTATTCACCGAACGCCCCTGCGATTGGAGTCCACCGAACGGAGACTTTTTAGGTGACCTCACTGATGAACTTCAGGATTACGGTCCGGGAAGCTACATTAGCGCCTTTGTCTCTGGCGGTCCCAAAAATTACGCTTACCGAGTTTGCGTTGGCGGCGATCCTGCCAAAACAAAAACGGTGTGCAAGGTTCGCGGGATCACCATAAACTATGGCAACCAAAACAATGTTAATTTGAAGTTTGAAAGCGATGGTCACCGAACAGGCTGCGGAAAGATACATACAGATACGCACAAAATTGTAAGAAAAGGTCTTGCGACTGTATGTGCCGTTTCGCAGACTAAAGTCTACCGGCCCGTGTACACCAAAGGCCGGATAACAGATGATTTTAATACGTTGCCGTTTGGGTATCAGAGTCCTTGTAAACGCGCTCGCCACGAATAAAAGGTGCTTATTTAGACGGCTGAATAACTATCTTTTTTCTTTGACTCTAGACAGTTCCACTGACATACCATTTGTCAAAGATTTGAGATTATTTTTCATATTTTTTCTGCATGAAAACAAGCAAATTTTTTATTTTATTTTATGCACCCGGGATACTTTTTTATATTTTTTTTGGCTGAACAATCCTCCGCCTACCTGATTTTTTTCTAGTCAATTATTTATTTGTATATATTTTAATTATAATAAATTGTTTGTATATATTTTTATTTTAAATCTAATAAATGGTTTGTATATATATATATATACAAACCATTTATTAGATTTAAAATAAAAATATATACAAACAATTTATTATAATTAATATATATATATATATTATTTTCTTTCTAGTCAAGTATAATAAACTGATTGTATAAATTTTTATTTTAAATCTATTCAAATATATATAATAAACTGTATATATATTTATTTTCTATTAAATTGAAACCATCTTTATTTAGTACCAAGGCCACTATTCCCCACCATATTGTAAATATTCACATTATACTTTTCACTGTGTGTAAATAAATATTGTAAAAATTGTTATGTTTGTGTTTTAACGTCTTTACCCCACACCTTTCTCCTATCCTATAAATACAAGCTCATATAGCTTATAAGCTCAGTCTCAAACATTATGAACAAGTTTAAACATCCCTTTTCGGCCATCCTAAGCGGCCCTTCCGGCTGTGGAAAGTCACATTTTGTAGCAGACTATATCCGTCACTTGGACACAATGTGTGACGTTAAATTAGATAAAATCACATGGTATTATGCTTTATGGCAACCGTGATTCGAACAAGACGGGGCAAGTCCCTACGTCATATTCTGTAAGGGTTTGCCGGAAATGGATGACGTCTGTAATGACTCTCCAAAGCTGATTATCCTGGACGACCTGATGCGTGAAGCCAACGAAGTGGTCGTCTATCCTTTCACCAAAGGTTGCCACCATCAAAATATTAGCGTCATATACCTTACACAAAATATATTCCATCAGGGCAAGGGCCAAAGAGACATTTCCTTAAACGCACATTATATCGTGCTTTTTAAAAATCACAGGGATAAAGCTCATATTCAACACTTTGCACGACAAGTCTGTTCTGAAAATCCCCGTGTTTTACAAGAGGCTTACACCGATGCTACAAGTACACCTCACGGGTATATATTGCTAGATTTCAAACAAGGTACACCAGAATGGTTCAGATAGAGAACCCGCACAAATGTCGGCTGTTGTGTGTATCTACCGCGCAACAGCTATAAAAATACTGACACTTCCCGCTTACAGATCATTTCATAGCCATGAGTCCCAAAGTGCTGAAGCAGGCCCCTCTGCTACGTGCGATGTATCGCATGAACCCGCAGCAACGTGTCACCTTTATGAAAACGGCCGACAAGAAACTGGTTGACTCTGTATGCGATTGTGCCTACAACACTTTAAAAGGACGGGTACCGCTGAAAAATCCGCAGAAGACAAAGTTACGTGATCACAAGCAGGTGTTGCGCAAGCTGATCAAACGAGGAGAGTACTGGAATAAGAAGAGACGACTACTCTTTCAGAAAGGAGGAGCGTTCTTGCCCTTACTTTTAGCCCCTCTAATCAGCGGAGTCCTCGGTTCCTTATTCAACAAGTAAATAATGGAACACACGAAAAAGATGATATTGGTGTCCCCGGAAACATTACACCGTTACGAGCAACACCACCAACAAACGGCTTCGGCAACAAATCTAGTGGTCTCCGAGTTGGACAAGGAAATGGAAAAATCCTCGCTTCAAAACTTGACAACAAGTCTAAATGGACTTTATACCAACAAGTGCTATAGCGCTATCTACACTTTAGTCAACACTCTCCGCCATCTGAAACCGCCACCACCACCACCCCTGAAGAGTCTGTACTTCCTATCCCAACTGTACTTAATACTGTACCAGCACAGGCACGTAAAAAAGCTGAACTTTTACTAGAACATATTAAGTCCCGAGGCGGCATCTCTTGGGACTCAAACGTAGAAGTGAGTATTCAAGATACGCCTCTTCGTGGATCCAATATTATGGATTTAGTCAACGATCTGGTCAGAGCAAGAAGACACAACGAACCGTCAGGGTGTCGAGAGTTTCTCACGGCGCTGCAAAATATAAACGTTCCGAAAGAATTTATTTTGAACCCGAAACGTTTGGCGCCCATTAGAGATCCGACGCCCGTACCACAACCACTTACACAGTCACAACGCCCAAAGAAGAAGAAACTGAAAAGAGTGGACGAAAACCGGTGGCTGCCGTTCAGAGCTTAATGGAACGTCTAGCCGACATCTACTACGACCCTTCTCATCCTGCAGGGTTTGCAGGGGCAGCGTCGCTTATAAAGGCGTCCAAAAAAAACCCCGAAAATGTACGAGAATGGCTTCGTGCGCAGGACGCTTATACCCTACACAAACCTGTGCTAAAAAAATTTCCACGCAACAAGTACGTGGTGTCAAACATTGACGATCTCTGGCAAGCCGTTCTCAACGATATGAGAAGTCTCAGAAAATACAACGACGGTGCAGTGTACTTGCTCACCGTCATCGACGTGTTTAGTAAGATGGCCTGGGCGAGGACGCTTCCATCCAAGATGGGGAGCGTCGGGAGAGACACCTTTCGGGACATTTTCAAGCAAAGCGGCCGTAAACCTCTAAGTATACAGACGGACAAGTGGACAGAGTTCATGGCACGGCTAGTCCAGAAATTTCTCAAGCAAGAAGGCGTGAATTACTACACCACTCATAATCCAGACGTGAAGGCAAGCATCGTAGAACGGTCCAATAGAACTCTGAAAGGACGCATGTGGCGCTACTTTATCAAAAATAACACGTATCGGTATGTGGACGTCCTCCAAGCTCTAGTTGACGCTTACAATGGCTCCGAGCATTCCAGTATCAAGAGGGCCCCCGCCGACGTTTCAGAAACTAACGTACTTCAAGTCAGAGATAATCTGTACGGCAAAATGCGTCCAAACTCGAAGCCTAAAATAAAAGTTGGTGACACGGTGCGTATTAGCAAATCCAAAATGCTGTTTGAAAAGGGCTACGAAAGCAATTGGAGCGAAGAGATTTTCAAAGTCAGCAGTGTCGTGTTGCGACAACCTGTCGTCTAGAGACTCACCGATCTTGACGGCGAAGAAGTGGAGGGGACGTTTTACGAACCTGAATTGCAACGCGTACGTCTCCCTGAAACTTTTAAAGTTGATAAAATACTACGTGTCAAGGGTAAAGGCGCCAGAAAGAAAGTGTACGTACAGTGGAAAGGTTACCCCACCAAGTTTAATTCCTGGATTCCCGCCAGTTACGTCAGCGCACTACCATGAGGGACCAACTTTACATCACTTTGCCGAGAGACAGCTCTATGAGATATTTCCTAAAAAATACTCTCACAAATTTCACCACGCAACTTCCTTACCGTCTTACACTCGAGGGGCGGTGGGAAGTCGCTCTGGCTGAATTTCAATATCCCTGTTCTTTCACCACCGTACCTGAGGGTCAAAATATTGTATAATACAACAGGGTGGACGCTAAAGGCGTGGAACAAATATTCAAGGATCATATCCCTGCTGGAAACTACAGCACTATCCAAGAATTGATCAAAGCTCTAAACGACGTAGAGCCGTTTCAAGGGAATTCGGGAGTTGTATTCAAGTACACAAGCCTCAACAAAAAAAGTGTAAGTTATCTCTTCACCAGATATACAGCTGCCGAGTCTATCAACCCAACTAAGTCTACAGCTCGGTTTCGATCCTCAGACTAATCTGATTAAAGTACCAAAGTCTCCGTATGCCGCCAACATTCTACTAGGCCCACCGTCGCAAATGTACATCTATACGGATATCGTCGAGCCTCAGCCCGTGGGTGACATTGTGGCACCGCTGTTACGTATCGTCGGCATCACAACGTAAACTATCTCTACGGCATACATAAGACAGTTAGCTACGACCCGTTGCACTATATGCCCGTGCTTAAAAGGGAAATTTAAGGCATGGAAATCAATATAAGAACAGACACGGGTGAACCTGTACCATTCGAGTTTGGAAAGGTGTGCGTGAAACTTCATTTTCGATGCTGCTCAACATGAACTGTCCCTACCAAAGATACTACATCATCCAGGCTGGAACAGGAATATCTTCGATCTACCACGGTGTTCCCTATCAAAGAGGGCATGGGAGAGGAAGTTTTTTCAGTGGTCTTTTCAAAAGCGTCGTACCGTTGCTGAGAAGCGGTGCTAAAGCCATCGGAAAACCGGCGCTTCATACGGGTATCGAGGTGCTCTCCGACGTTGCCAACCAACGGCGTCCTTTCAAAGAGGCCCTACGGCAAAGTGTTGGCGAGGCTGGAACAAACCTGAAACGCAAGGCTGAACAGAAGATCAACACGCTGATGACCGGCTCAGGCTATAAAGGGCGTCGTAAGAAGCAACGACGTCATTCTAAGGTCGTCACCCGACGTAAAAAGGTCAAGAAAGAAGCTAAAGATATTTTCAGTTAAAATGTCCTTTCTACACCCCCAGTCCTGCGAGTGTGCCAGCAGTGAACTCGATCTCTTTTCAGTGCCACCCACTCAAACCAGTCTTGAAAGCGGGCAATGGCTCCAGTTCAAACCTGTCTCTTCCCTCACCGATGATTCACCCATCGAATTTACCGTTACTTGAAAAGGCGAGTTCTATATCGACCTTTCCCAGACTATGCTCTATATCAGGGTGGCCATCATGAAACCCGATGGTGGCGCTTTCACAGAGGTGGATCAGATCGCTCTCGTCAACAATTGGCTGCATTTTCTATTCACGCAGGTGGACGTGTTTTTAAACAAAAACATGTCTCACCGCCCAGCTACACGTATGCCTATAGAGCGTACATTGAGACGCTGCTCAATTACAACAGCGAAGCAAAAGAACGCATTTGACTTGCGGTCTGTGGTCCGCAGACAGTCCTGGAACCTTTGAGGAGGCTAACGCCAACAACAAGGGATTTGAAGCCCGTCGCAGTCTCACCACAAAAAGTAAGACAGTGGATCTTTTGGGGTATCTACACGGTGACCTGTTTAACTAAGAGAAATACCTTTTGAACGGCACCGAACTCAGAGTCAGGTTGATCCGTACCAGAGACGTGTTTAGTCTTATGGCGGTCCCTGAACTCCCTCACTTTAAGGTCCACATCGTTGAAGCTGGCCTTCTAGTGAGGCGTGTCAAAGTAGCACCTTCTATACTGTTGGCACACGCCAAAGCATTAAACGTCAGTCCCGCCAAGTATTCCATCACCCGTGTGGAAGTAAAAACACTCACTATTCCTACGGGCGTGCAAGGGAAATCGCTGGACAACGTATTCACCGGCCAGTTACCCAAACGGTGCAGCGTGGGATTTGTGTCAAACGCGGCGTTCAACGGAGACGCCACCAAGAACCCGTTCAACTATCAAACCTACGGCATGAACCATTTCTCGCTGTACGTGGACGGGGAACAAGTACCGTCGAAACCGTTACAGCCCGATTTTTCAAACGGACACTATGTCATATTCTACCACACGTTGTTTTCTGGAACGGGTATCCATTTCATGAACGAGGGTAGCGACATCACACGAGAAGCCTTCCCCAAGGGATACCATCTCATGGCTTTCGATCTCGCACCTAATCTGTCCGCCCACATGACATCACATTGGAATTTGACGAGACACGGTTCTCTGAGCATCGAAGTGAGCTTCACCCGAGCTCTCACTGAAACCGTCAACTCTATCGTGGACGGGGAGTTTGCCAACATCATCACCATTGACAAGGACAGAAACGTCGTGACCGATTATGGAAGTTAATATAAACGGCTTCCCACCCCTTACCCCCTTCATTTAAGCTATGGACGTCATTGTGGATTTCCAGATCTTCATCGACGACAACGAGTTTATCGTCAAGGAACTGAGTATTTATCTGTATGCGGCACATTACTTCAACATTGGGTGTTAAAACCTCCATACGCTATCGGAGAACTTTCCACCCATGCCAGAAAGAAAGCCGACTATATAGTCAACAATCTGCACGGTATCACCTGGGATTACGGTGATGTGGATTACAGCCTATTCGAATCCCTCATCTAACGTGCCACAGCGCGTGCAGAAACCTTCTACGTCAAGGGTTCAGAAAAGAAAAAGTTTCTAGTCAAATACACGTCTACACCCATCGTAGATCTGTACGACAGAGGTTGTTCGTCACTGAAAACACTTAAATTGGGTGCACCATGTGCATGGCACATAGTTCTGTATGGAATATCTGCTCTGCCTCTATCGTCTGGGGACTTCGAGACTGGTTGATTGAAGATGGACACCCACACCATAAGACGTTCGCTGAAAACAAGTCCGTGGTTCCGTTCTGCACGGTCGGGTGTTTTCCTTGCTGATCAACTACCCGCAAGAATAGCTCGACCTGCCGCTCTAGTCATAAACACCGATCCGCACACCAAACCTGGGACGCATTGGGTCGCCATCTTTATCGACAAGAACGGCGTGGGAGAATACTTTGACAGTTATGTTTTTCCACCGCGTATAAAGTCACATCGGGCATTTATACGCAAAAACATTCTTCGCACGTCCCATAGTAAGCTACAACTTCAAAGCATCGCATCAGACGTTTGCGGCCATTACTGTTTCATGTACCTTCTCTATCGTTCCCAAAACATTCCACTGAAAACCTTCCAAAACCTATTCACGCCCACCAATCATACAGCCAACGACACTAAGGTGGTGTGATATTACAATAGATTTTTCAAGACTGTAGAGGCATGTTGCCCTTCAAGAGGCCGTATCCAGGCGGCGTGTGCCTATAAAAAGGGCGTCCCGGTGGTGTGCCGCCCATAACCACCGAACATCATGGAAGTTCAAGACGTTTGCGGTAGCAAAGCAAAGCCTGCGAAACCACTCACCGTCACCAGTATTTTCAACACATTGTTCCCGCTGGATGGAGTCGACGCCAAGCGAGTCATCGTCGGCATGAGTGTCAAGAACAACTTTATGCCCTATTTCCAGCTAGAAAAATTGGGAGGGAACTAAGCCATGTTTAACCGTACAGAATGGCAAGAACTGAGCACCTACAAGTCGGTCATATCAAAGTTTTTCACCAACACGCAACCTCCTCAGAAGATTAGTCTGACTAATCACGAAATCTCTCTGAGACGTATGTGCGGTCGTCATCAACGAAAAACATGACTCCGGAATCAAACGGGTCGCCTATCTAGCACCTACCTGGGCGCGTCTTTGTGAGGTGTGGGACCTCATCGACGTCGCCGTCGACCGACGGGACATGTGGTCGACACCCGTCGCGCGCTATTGCAACAATTTGATCGTCACACTCGTCATGGATGTATGCGACACGCTAACAGAATCGACGGATGTCATCGACCTAGAACAACCTACGGTGGAAACGCACATCAAAAACCTGGATCTTATCAGTTCTACCTACTATACACGTCAAGTCATCGCTTTGGGCTATTACATGTTGGATTGTGAACTAAAAACAATTTTACTAACGCATCTAATAGACACTGTAGAAAAACGTATGAACGAATATATGCGTCATTCCTGTAAAAATGTATAATTGTGATGTTTAATAAATAAATATATATTTGTAACATCTGTGTTTTACTTACGATTCCCAACTTGTCTTGTCAGCCCGACAACCCGATGCCGAGGGTCAATATCTATTCTTGTCTCAAAATGTCTTATCTGCCCGCCAACCTGGCGCCAGGGAAAACCCACTGCCAGGGTCATAGACCTCAATATCTATTCTTGTCTCAACTTGTCTTGTCTGCCCGACAACCTGACGCCAGGGAAAACCTGCTTCCCGGGTCAATATCTATTCTTGTCCCAACTTGTCTTGTCTTCCCACCAGCCTGGCGCCAGGGTTGCGACATAGCACGCAATGATTACGTCATTGGGAAAACCCAAGGTTATCGAGGTCACTTGTTGCCCCGGCAGTCTGGCGTTTGGGTGGCGAAGGAGCAGGAGGGGGGTCTCGGGAACCAATTACCACACTCTACCACAAAGCACCATAGCGCAAGGTTCACGCTGCTTGTTCCGGGGACAGGGAGGAATAACCAATGTTCATTATAGGCCTGGCAGCCGTAGCGCAAGCTTCGTGCCGAGCCCTACTGCCACAACTTCAAGGACTGTATACCCATAAATAAACTACAACGCCCTAAAACTCCCTACCAATTAATTAATTAACAACCAACATGTCCGGCGTATGCCAGCAATAAATAAAAAACTACAACACCTCTATCCTACCAATTAATTAACAATAATCAATTAACAATAATTAATAAACAATAATTAATCAGCATAACCAACATGTCAGTATTTGTATGGGAGGGGGAAAACCAACAGCCAATCAGAGGAAAGTAGGGCAGCGGTAGGAGGGGTGGGGGAAGAAGGGGATCAGCCAATCACAGAGCAGGAGGCGTGGTCACGTGACCAAATCCACCAATCCCAGCGTGATTTAGGTGTTCCACCACACTACTCTCATCCCTACCTTATAGATTATTCACTTAAGTGGCACTTTCATTAAAACGTATGCTATGTTTAAAAAAAAGTGTATCATATTGATTCAGCAGGTGAAGGGATCCAATCTTAAATTGGGTGAATAAAAATTGATTCTAAATTCTACTTTCTCACATTCTTTCTTCAGGTATTTTATCAATATTCATCCTCCCAAACTCTTCTTGTTATTTTGTTTTATTTAAATCGACTATCAGTTAATACGGCAATCTAGTACTAATTTGCAAAAATAGTACCAAAGATATTAAATTTAATCCTTGTAAGTTTTTAACATGCAAATATATCTTAAGGCAGCTCTATCAAGTTCAACTCATCACACCTTATCTATTTATTGAGCTAGCTATATACAGTCCACCTCATTACACCCTATCCCCATATTGAGCTAGTTCTATCCAGTCCACCTCATTACACCCTATCTCTTTCAGGTCCATTATAACGTTATCCTGCCATCTACGTCTATGTCCTCCCAATGGTCATTTCCCATTTGGCTTTCAAATCCAAACCCTAAACACGGTTCTAGATTCTTTCTTTCTCATTGAATGTCCCGCCTAACGTAATCTGCGGTATTTGATTACACTAATAATGTCTTGTACTGAGTAAAAGGTGTGCAACTCATCTTTATGTGAGCTCCCCCTTCTCCCGCTATCTTCACATCTTTTAGGACCAAATATGTTTTTAGAGTCTGTTCGCGATAGGTTTTTACCTGGATGATAGTTCGAAAATCATATGCTTAGGTTTTGGGTTGCCAACACTTGTAAGAGATAATTGTTTTGTTCTAAATGTAGAGCTTTAATTACCTGTTGCATATTACATTTAAAATAACGTAAACTTAAGTTTTCTAATACTATTTCTTTTTTTTTATTAATTTCTTTTTATCCAACTCCAAACAATATTTTAAACGTAATTAGAAGTATTTATTTTTGGTTTTGGAACGTTACTGATTTTGTGTAATATAGTGCACACATCAATATCTTTTAATACATGCATTGTATTTATTTGGAAACGAGAAAATTGTTTTAATTTTTTTACATACAATAAATGATTTTATGATTATTATATCATATTTTGAAATATTTAACTGAATAAAATATTTTCATCAAATGCGTGTCTGCATCATTGTAAAAAACTTGTTTACCGTTATGTTCAACCATATGGTTTAGATTCGTCAGTCGCCATTTTGAAGCTATGTTCGTTAGAAGTTTTTGTGAAAGTGGTGTTAATATATTTTTTATAGGGGAATAAAACTATAAATAAACTTTGTGTCCGACCTCAAATAAATATATAAATAATATTGGCCTAAATTACTGTGGTTAACAATCACATTAATATATTACCATCTGTTTCCATTACAGTCATCCAAAGTGATAGATGCCAGCTGTTGGCGTAGTGATATATTAGGGATTACTTCTAGTAACATTTCGAGCTGTCATCCAGGTAAACTTAGCTCGTGAATGACTTATATCTAACTGAATCAAATATTTTTATCCACTGATTGGTCGCATCATATAAAAATCTTGTTTACCGTCATGTTCAACCACATATTTTAAATTTTTCGGTCCCCATTTTGAAGCTATTTTCGTTAGACCTTTTGTGGAAGTACTGTAAATATTAATTATTTTAAGTGGAACAATACGATAAATAAGCTTTGTGTCCGACCTCAAATAAATATATAAATAATATCGGCCTAAATTACTGTGGTTAACTATCACATTCATACTCTACATTACCATATGTTTTCATTACAGCTGTCCAAGTGACAGATATCAGCTGTTGGCGTAGGGATGTATTAGGGACTATTTCTAGTATCTTTTCGAGCTGTCATACAATTAAACTAAGGCCATGAATGAATTATAAATATAGTGACTGTATAATAATCAAATCTAATTGATGGCTATTCTTATTTATTTTTCTATATTTTTACAATAAAAATATATACTACAAATGCGTATAAATAATGCCATCAAGTAATAAATAAATAAACAGACATTGATTCAATACAATAAAATTTAAATACAGTTTTTAAACAAGTGATACCCTTAAATATAGCTTATTTCAAAAATTAATGAAGGGAAATTACTTTTTTTTTATGAAGGGTTTATATATTCATCAAAAATAATCATTTTAGTAGTTGTTAATGAAAGAATAAATTTGAATGTAGATCTAAGGTTTTATTTTTAGCTTAACGTACATTATTGTAGTAGTTTTGGTAGGAAAAATCACACGCACACACACACACACAGAGCACGCCGTACCGGTTTAAAAATGGCCCAAACTAAGTGTATCGAATAACGTGAGCGCGTAGAAAATTACGCAAGGCTTCAATCTGTTTTCAATTGATGTGACACAAAACAATGTTTTTATGAAAAAGATTGCACATTTTTAAGTCTTTGTAGTAGGAGTCACACCGCCGCCAGCATATCGTCGTAATAAGAGCGTTGAGGATCTTGGTTGACGACAGTTGGACAATCCACTCTGGGCAGGATGCAGAAACACAGCAGCAGGAAGTACACGTTCAGCACTGAGAACACAAGGACTTCATTTACAGGACCAGAGAATCCTCTATGAATAAACTTTAGTATATTTAGTAAAGGGATTCATTAATTCTCGCAACGATTAGTAAACTTCAAGTTCTTATAGCCTGGTTTTCTGGGGATGGGGAGCTCGGATTTTAAACTATGACCGAGTGCTTTTCCAATCTACTTTCCCGCAAAAATGGGTACATCTTTTTTAAATATCACCCTCATACTACCTACCTCATTAGTGTTAATATATCCTGATGGTTAGTAACTTAACAAGACATCAAACTAAAAAGATCTGTGATTATTTATTCTCATATTTTAAATAATCTTTGAATTGTTTAGCTTCACACAAAAACTATAATTTTAATTATATCATGTTGTTGATTCAGTTTTGTAACTAATTAATCAATAAAATATGTATTTATTTATAAATATAGTCTATGTATGGTAAGTAAGTATTTATTGTACAAGCATGAACAAATTCTTAACCGATAAAGCCTTTCAATTTGGACTAACAAATAACAATGTCACATACATATGCAAAGGTTATAATCTTCTTCTCTATTTGTTTAAATATTTCTATCTAATGTTGATTTAATTTGAAATAGTCCTCAACAACAAAAGTTTTATCTCGTTACTTTTTTTTCATTAATTTTAACTATGTCGTCACATAATGTGACTCCGCCCATTCAACATGGCTAAACGATTATAAAACAACAACTAAAAAACGTGGGTGAGGAAGGCCCATTTTTAACTGAGCATGTTATGAATGCTTTTATCACTGAAATTAACCACAAAACATGTCTAGTTTTTCAACACGAGTCCTTTATATTTCGTTCCATTCCGTCCCTTCCTTCCTCTAGCATTTAAATTATCTTGCTTGCTATAATCGTTTTTCATTTTAATATACTTTGCATTTAATTGCATGTAATAATCTAGACACTTGACCAAATTAATTCCCTATTTAAAGAGGACTCACTTTATATAAATATTTATAAATACTTCAATTATAACAGATTTTTATTTTATTTTTAGCCTAATTTGATCCATTTAAACAAGAACTAAACTAAGTGTAAGATAATAAAAATAGGACAGCTCAATAATGTTTTATTTTTTCGATTCTGCCTACCAAAGCATACATAGCTCCGAACTTTGCTTTTGAGTAGTTATAAAGTACAAATTTATTAAGAGAGCGTATACTTTTTAAAATTAATTGTTTGTAATAATAATATATTTAGTAATATGAATAATTTAATATGTTAATTAATGAGATATGAATGCGTGCAAATTAATATTAGTTTATCAGATAACAGCAAGTATTGATCTAGTTGATTTGAATTAACTTTTATCGGAGTTTAATTTATAAGATTTATTTTATTAATATCTTCGTTCATTATGTTATCTATTTTGTAATTTAAAATAATCATTTTGTAATCTGGATGAGTGTAAGATAAAGTGTTACCCTCCCTATATATTAAATTTAAACGATAGACACGACATCCATCCCTCTCTGCTAATTGTGAAGAGAGAAAAGAAAATTTCACCAATGATAAAATTTCCGGCCAGGCTAGGAACCAAACAGGGACCCTTAGCTCAGTAGACAGACACGATACTGAATCAGCAAGGGTTTCAAACAGGCTCCTGATTCGAATAGTTGGTTTAAATGAGAAAGTCAGACAGTGAATGTAAATGAATGAGCTCTGGTTTACCCACCACAGGAGATGAGCCCCCTGAGGAAGATCTCGACGCTGGTTGAAACCTCCCCCTCCCCTTGAAAGGAGAGCGCCGCGGCGCAGAAAACTCCCAGGTAGAAGAGGAACGAGCCTGTATACACAACCAGCCAGGGCAGGAACAGACGAGGTTTGTTCTTCAACAATACAAGAATAGGATATCTTCAGCACAATACTATATTATTACATTTGGATTTGAAATCTTTCACGGTCGGTGTTTCAATTGAAACTTCCTTTATCGAGTTTGAGCCACGTTGGGAGAGTCATCTTTCCAACGTTTAGTCTGTGTTTACAATAGTTGTCATCTGGGATGAATGATGGCTGCTAAAACTACAGTCAAATCGTGTGAAATTATTATTCCCTCAACGCTGTTCAAGTTTGATAAAATTAGTTGCGAGATGTCACATGCTTAATTTATAAAATGTTTTGTAATTGTAAATAGAGGTGGATAACTTATTATTTAACTTTTTCTTAGTAATTTTTGAATGATTTAAATAATGGGAATACATTGAAAATATCCCAATTCAAGGGTTCGACCTCACTTTAATCTATTGGACGTTAACATCAGAAGCATTATCAAATAGTCCCCCGATATCAATTTTGAGCCAAAACGCTGGTAAAAAAACTGTGAGTGATGTGAAATATTTAGGCTGAATTTTGAATTCAGTTCCTAAAATTACATAAAGAACAGCTAGAAGGTTTGAAGTTTTTATTGCAGGTCTGTGTAACTAATGTGTTTTGGGCTCTTGACAAATGGATACTATCCTTTAGTATGTCTACATTACATTTTGGAAGACCACCTTTGTAATCGATTTGTTTGAGGAACCAAGTGCTGGTCCAAAATACCCTGGTTATATCTCAGGACAGGTTTAAAATAAATGGTGTTACACAATAGAACAACCTTTCTCTTATTATATTATAGTTTGGAACAATTTTTTCAAAAAAAGCTTTCAGTAAACCACTATTAAATAAGTTTTACTTCGTAAAACAGCTATAGATTTAACTTCTCACCTTAGAAAATATATAATATATATCTATAAGGACAGGATTTAAATACTGTATTTTACAAATTCTTACCACTATAGAGCCGTAGGTAAAGATTAGACAAGTGAAGAATTGGAACATGCTCATAAACGCCTCAGTCAGGTACAAACTCCGAAAGGCTGAGGAGAAACATACAAATATGCATAGCTTAGGATCTGTTTTATTACAAATAAAGGGAAGTTTGAAAATAGATATTCTTGATAATTGACATAGTAATAGTAATAATCATAATAATGATAAACATGTTTTTAGTAGTTTAAAAGACAATGTTAATCAGCCAATAAAGAAATTGTGAGTAAATAAAACATTTTACAAAAATAAACAAACAAAAACTATTTTGTTTTATTTTGTTTTAAAAATTGAAATCTGTTAAAAAGGCAAAAAACCCGATATGGTAAAATACTGTTTCTCATATTTGCAGGAACAACTGATTTCTACATGCACCACATCCTACTATCCATATGGTATATCAACAAATCTACACTAATAAAAAAGGGAAGATGAAGACATAAATAAGAAAAAGTCTACTCTCCAATTTTCATAGGAGGAGCCTTTTGTAAAATACATATAGTACACGACCAAAATTGTTAGCATTTTACTATTTTACTTGTGTTCTCTTGTAGTTATTGACATTAACTATTTAAAACGACAGTTGCAGATTACATGAACAGACGTGAACGTAGATTTGCTAGTTTTCTAGTGGTCTTCCTACGAGCCCATACCATCGCAGAGAAAGAGTGATAAACCATTCAGTGAGAAAACCCCCCCAACTGGAGTGTCTATCTTTCTACACCGCGCATCCGCCTGTAATAGTTAAGTGGGAAAATAAGAGCTGTTGAAAAGCTTACATGCTACGACCGTGTCTTCCTCCGCCTCCAATTGCTTGTAGGTCCTTGTCTTGATGTACAGAAGACACATCGTGACGTCAGCCAGAGACAGCACCTGAACATGATAAACCCTCATTTAACAACACAACAGAAAGACAACATAAACAGACCGATATATGCTCACAACTCTATTATTTCCGGTAAAGGGCTAGCTATGTGGTTGGTATAGTGAGCTCTTACTAAACCACCCTAACCTTCAATGATTCTTTCATTTTTACATTATCTTGATCCTTTTTGTCATCACCAAAAATATTGAACTTAAAATTTCAATAAATGTCAACGTTTCATGACCCCCTGAAACTAAAAAGTGGTTTTCCCAACATCTAATTTTCCCATTTTCTACATTGGCTGTCAATATCTTGGACTAGAACCAAAACCTTTTTATTGATAGAGCTAAATTTTTGTATAGGGGTTTTTCATAAAGTTCCTCAGAGGAGTTTTTTGAATAAGATATCCAACCCAAAAGCTAAAAGTAGTTTACTGAAGTGCAGTATAAAATAAAGAGATTTTCTCAAAATCCATTCTAATGATTTTGATTTTTAAAAAAAATTCTAGGAGTTTGAAACTTTAGCTCAGTTGGTAGCGTGTTTCTCTACTGAGCTAAGGGTCCCTGGTTTTATTCCCGGCATGGCCGAAAAATTTAACATTGGTGGGATGTGGCTTTATCCTATAACATTGATGAATTAACTACCGGGGGCTGGATGTTGTGTCGGTTCTATATTTAGGTTAGTAAGTCGTGTGTTGATATAATCAGTCGGTTAAGAAAGTACACGTTAAGTTGATCAAATAAATGTAAAATAATTGTGTCCAGACATTGTTAAACATTAAAAAAAAAGGCAATTCTCATTTTCCCATGAAAATTACTTTAACCTTTCTCATGCCGTTTACGGAATATTCTGCCAGTCAAAATTTTCTCCAAGTGTCATTTACAATAAATTCCGCCGTAACTAAATATCCTTTACGTGTCATTAACGTAATATTCAGCATCACTAATATTTTTCTTTTAGTTCCAGAATATTTAGTAGATGGCAACAGGCATCATAGATATAAATATATTATAGTGTTTTAACTCGAAACTAAATCATAGCTATACGTAAACTATTATTTTAGATGTTCAGATTGTTTTGACAACACCATGACTTATCTTATCATTTCCATAGTAAGTAAACAACATGGTATCTGATGAAGAGACGGCAAGAGTGAGGGATTTATTGTCAAATATGAATAATAATGGTATTAGTGATCTTACAAGTGAATAAAATAACAGTGTTTATCTTGAAGATAGTGAATCAATGGAGAGGGAGGATTCAAGTGACTTGGACAATGACATCACAACTACCAATACCACAGCCATCAGCCATACAGATGTCAGCAACAATGATCACGGACCAACACATAATGTTTTGTTCAATACAAAAGCGAACCATTCTATAATTCTGACAAGCCATTTTGATTTTTAGATACACATCCTGTAGAATATTTTAAGATCTTTTTTGGAAGTGAAATGTTAGAACATATATGTAAGGAAACTAACCTATATGGTGATATGAAACAAGCAGGCAGGAGATATTCATTCATCTAATTCACGATGCAACAAATGGAAACATTGTGATGTAGTTGACATAGAGGTGATGTTAAATGTCATAAAAAATATGGGTCTGAATCTCTGAAATGACATAAAAGAATATATGGCAGCAGGGAGTGGTACAAACCCATGCCATCTTTAGTGACGTATTTTCATCCAAAGAATTCATGCTTATGTTTCCAAGCCTTCACCTAAATAGTAATCATAGACAGGGAAATACAGTAAATATAAACCACTAAATGAGGCCTTTTTGGAATATATCTATGAAAGTTGCAGAGTGTTCTAAACTCTTTCAGAGAATGTTTCTGTGGACGAGAGCACTATGAAATTCAAAGGAGTTGTTTCATTCAAAGTTTACAATCCTAACAAGCCTGTGAAGTTTGGATTGAAAGTGCTTGTGTTGTTTGATAGTGCAACCGGGTATGTTTATTCTTTCTTTCCGTACTTAGGTAAACCAGTAATCATACCAGATAGTAGATAGTTGGCACTGTATGCGGACGACACGGCTCTAGTAGTGGAGTCATGGCAAGGGAAGCTGTGCACAGCAGTACTATCCACATGGGAAAGAAAGTTCTACAAGCCAGCCGCACTCCGGCTGTTTTTTGGAGAGCAGATAAGATGGTCGAGCAATACTAGGTACCTGGAACTTACGCTCGTGACTTGGAGATGCCTACCATCAAGGGCCACTTCTGTAAGCTGGTGCAGTCTTTCTATAATATGATTCTGGTGCCACCAATCCTCTTATTAAGGGGTTTGTGAATGAAATCATCGACCCTGGAGGACGCCACCGACGTCCAAAAACCCTGCTCGGATTATCGAGAAGTGTCAAACAGTGGTTCGTGAGGCTCTCACCCTTCCCCCCCCCCCCCCCCACTTACCTCTCCATAGAGTACAGTAGCCCCATGGCTTCTTTGGTGCTGAGTGACAGCTCACAGCTGACAGCTGATGGCTTTGAAATGTTACCATATCAAATTATGTATCCCTACGCCGAACCATATGAGCTGCAAAAACATGTGTTTAGCAGCTGTCACTTCTGTCGGTCAAAATTTAGGTATATACCTAAATGTTGACTGTCAGAAGTCAGCTGTGAGCTGTCAGTCAGCACCAAAGAAGCCATGGGGCTACTGTAGTTTCTCTGCACGTAACTCTAAAACCCTTATTTGATTTCCCAATATACTTTTTCCCCAATTAATATTAATAATAATTGGTGACCTGGTGGTCTAGGGGTAAGGTGTCAGACTTCTATGCTGGCGGCCGGGGTTCAATCCTCCGTCCCGGCAAAGATTTATCTGATTACCTCAAACCCTTCCTTCACCTCTGACAAGACATCTTGTGAATGTGGGGAATGCCAGGTCTCCACCGTGGTTCGGATTCCACGTTAAACTGTAGGTCCTTCATTTCATCTCACAATCACCCTACCATTACACATTAGCGTAAGTGCGTATAACCCGAACGGGTAGTAAGACGCGGTGCTAATAATAATAATAATATTAATAATAATAATAATAATATGTCTCCTCTTTTTGTTCCAGAATTTTCGCGAAATGTGAGAACCCGATTGTTTTTTATCCTGAAAACAACAAGGTTTGATCAATTGGTCTGTACGTGTTGGAATTTGCTCTCGTGCTCCCATTCAGGGATCATCAGAGCATATTGAAGAGGTACTGTATGTATGTATTTAGGCCACACAAATCACTCGTCCAACAGTGTGAGTGGAAGGGGTGATGACTCACTTGTACTTCTATCTCTATTGGTGATTTATGAGAAATCAGGGAACCAGTCAAAAGGTGAAGGATTTTATTTATTTTACGACGTTTCCTACTTGGAGATTTTGAAACTGTTTTGAGAAGCGGATTGCATCTTAATTTGACGCATCTAAGACATCTAAGCTATCGCACTTAGACATCAATTCACGAAATGGAAAGAGAGGGTTGAAAATGAATTCACCTGAAAGGTCTCTTGTTTATCTTTCGATAGCCCTTTTATTCTTCCTATTACGAGTTTTCACACTAACTATATTACTTGCATCGTGAAAATATTGACTTGATTTTTAAAATGATCCTCTACTTGTTTCTTATTTTTATAGGCCTGTACTACCACGGACTTCTTTAATCTACATCCTGGCAGGAAGAAATGTACATGACATGTTTGTGACCCCACCAAATATTTTAAGTTGTAGAGATTTTTTTTAAATACGCATAAAAAATATCTATTTCAAGATAAAATTAATAAATGTGTGACACTGTAGGACTATTTTTAGAATAATTTAAAAAATGTCAGGGCTCGTTTTACTGTTTTATTTTAAAAAAACGTTTTAATAAAATGCTTATTCACTAACTTGGGAAATCCAATATTTCCCCACTGTGACGTCACATGTAAGCAATGCCCCTTAAACCACTCTGGTACGTGAGCGAACCTATGTGTACTAAGTTTCTCCAAAGAGCTGGTTTGATCTATAACTAGTACTCACCCCTGAAAGTAGACCCAAACAGAAGGTGAACCTTGCCATAGGATGGCCACATAGCAGTCTGTGTAACATAATTTCTCCTAGTGACTCCGTCTCTTGCACTGGTGCTTATGGGACATTGGACGAAATTACCCTGTAAAATAAAATTATTTCAGAACACACGGAAAAGGGACTGAATTTCAAAAGGTGGTCTGGATTGTCATTGGTAAATAAATGTATCATACACGTACAGTAGGGTTTTGGTAGGAATAAACCGTTAGAAAATACAAAACTATTTTGTTGCAATCAATAGTATTAGCATTTTACTATATTATTAGTAATATTTAAAATGTATTGATATTATCTATCAAAGGTGACAGATGTAGGTCATTTGATCTTATGTGTGATTACATTAAAATTGTTCTAATAACATTTGTGGTGTCAGGTAAGGCCTTTTCTTTTAAAAATTGGACTATGCATTGCCAATTCACCCCAGCTTTGGAGTATCAATAATTAATGCTATTATATTATTTTATTACAGAATTCAACCTATCAACAATAATAGCAGCTTAGTCATCAACATCTCCCTCTTCTGAATCAATACCAGTCTGATTCTTCTGAGACGTCACTATCTTCACTATCCCCTAATATTGTTCGAAAAAGAATTGCAATTTCAATATGCCATCACTCCTAAGATGCACCTCGCTTTCAGAGTCATTTTAATATGGGAAAAAATGCGTCATGGAATCGAAGAAATACGGAATGGTAACATATATCTTCTGGTATGTAAGCATTGTATTTTCTGGTATTGAATGCCCTTCTCCAATTAAATACATGACTGTTGCTTGTGGTATTACGTTTTGTGTACTTCACAATCCTAAAACCTTTCATTTTCATGGGTTGGTAGTAAATGTAATCAAAGGTTTAATGCAATAAAAGGGCTCATCCACGGCAAAGTAGTGTGTTATACTCGTATTTCTCAGAACCATTGTAATCCCCTATAAACTGTCTCCCCCTCTGCTCACTGTCTTTCAACTTAATGACCCCTTCTCGCACATTCGCCCCCCGTGACTTTTTTATTTAAAAATACCCGTGGATCAGTTCAGCATCCAAGATGCCTAGATATATATTTTTTTTTTTGCAAAATTGAATGATTTGGGGAAAAAGTGTATTATGCCACAAGAAAAATATCAAAACATATTTAGCTTGTGTTCCTATACTTTCTTACATAGATAAGCAAACATATTTGAATTGATAGTTGAAAGTTTTGAGTTTGATTCAAATTATTGCAAAATAATTAATATTTAGGCACACGAATTATTGAATTTTTTAAACCATAGGTATTAACTTAATATCTTAGAAATCCTATTTTGTGCTTTATCACATTATGAATCCAAGAGCTTCAATTACTTTTATGTGTTTTATGTTTTTTAAATGTCATTGTATCATGTCAGATTGAAGGCGGTGTTTGTAAGGAAACAAATATAGTAATATTGTAAAGTATTTTATTTTATTTTTAAGTGTTTCCAAACGAGAATACAAGGAGGAAAATAAAGTTTAAAGAATGTAAGATAGAAAAGGAAAAGGGTGGCCAATTAAATTTTTCACTGCGGTCTAAGCCATTTAATGTGTTGTATGCTTGCTTTGAGAGTAATCAAAATAATTATTTAACAATATCCCAAGGCATCTTAAACTTTGTATAATAAATGATCAAAGTTACAATATTTATTATTGTTAGTCTTCCTTTAGTGTAATAGTGATAGCTGTAACGACTCATTTTATTATTCTCATTAGTGTTCTTGGAATGCGAGATAGATATCCTATATTAAACACTATTACAAAATTGATTTGAATTTGGGGAAAAGATGATAAATTAATATTTGTTAGAAAGTTTTCTTTGTTTTAAAAGAAATTAGGAGCATCCAATCAAATGTTAATCAACTTCCACTGGGTAATTAATGCCCATAACTTCCTCATCTTAAATCTATGTTTTCCTTTAACAGTCTTTAAATAAGCTGAGTGTGGACTTAAAACATTCATTGGTATGGTTATATTGTAAAGAAATGGTAAAATTAAGGCATTATAAAATGAAAGATAAAATTTACTGTTTTTGTTATTTCAGGGCTTGGTTGATCACATCAAAGCAAAATTCTTAGAAGACATTAATTTTTTTTAAGCACTATGTCCATTTGGTTTACACAATGGCATAAATTCTCAAATGAGAGTGTTGTTTTGAATTGTAAAACATTGTTAAAAAAAACCAACTACTTCTGTATACATATACGATAGATGGTTATAAAAAAAGCAATGGAGCTATTTTTAAAAGCTATGAGATGCAATCAAAATTGACTAATACGTTTAAATTTTATTTTGTTCATTGAAATAACCTTATGAATATACTAAAACAATTTAAATCTCTTCATCAGAATGTTAACGTAAGTTCGTCTAGTGAATAACACTGCGAACAAAATAATAAACCGTAAGATTGCTATTAGTTGAGGCACTATCAACTGTAATGTTTATAAAAAGCAATAAACGAAGGATACCTAAGCCAATAAACCAGTGTTGTGTGGACATCGTTTGGAAACCGAACCTGCTCCTTGAAAATAAACGAATCATTCATAGGCCTACTATCGTTCTTTCTAGTAAACTACCTTAAAAATTATGTGTAAGGTTAAAAGCTCCAAATCAATTTTATCTCTGCTTAGGACACATAAATAACTGAAGATATGTTTTAATTATATATATATATATATGCACACGCACACACACACACACACACATATATATATATATATACACCCATTATGGTTGCCGCATGGTCTATGACATAAATTTCCTTTTTTTTTTTAATTTAGCACCGCGTCTTATTAACCGTTCGGGTTATATACCTATGTACTAATTAAACTAATGGGATTATAAAGTCTGTATTTATAGGAAGGGTACCCGTATTTGTGTGGAAGGAGAGTGGAATCCTGTTGGAAAATGCATACAAAAGAAATGGATAACACCAGATTTGGTCGGAGAAATGCGCCACAGAGATAAATTAGTTATGAAGTGGAAAGTTGCCCATCTGCTATTTCCTATAAAAAAATATAGGGTGCCAAATAAAAATAAACTTTGTCAATAAATTAATTTTTAGGAAAAAACAATTCTATTATCAAACTGAATCAAAATAATCTAGTAGTAATATTAAGAAAACATAGTATAAAATAAATGAAATTCTGTGTAGAAAAGGTAAAATGACAATTGATGAAGCAAGCCAAAATTGAGAATATTGCAAATATTGCAAATAATTTTTGTGAAATATTAAAAAATTAAGTCACACAACTAGAACATACTTGCAATATGCAATTAGACAAAACGAATAATATAAACGATTATCAAACTCAATATCAATACTTAGCACTGCCTCTTACTACCCATTCAGCTTATGCGCTTAAGTACTAATTAATCTAATGCGTTAGGAATTGAGAAGGTTGAATATAGAGAAAGTGAACCCAGATTATCATGGAGGGAAAGTGGAAAACCATTATATTATCAAATTCGAATTATGTTTATACCTAGGGCTACTTATCATTGAGAAATTAGATATAAATTAAAGCCAGGTAATAGATATAATTAGAATCAAATACTTGAAAACTATCAACAGCCAAACTACCCCTTTGATGACAAACTAATTAAGTTAATTATACAACATGGTGTGATTCCGCAAAAACTTAAAACCGCTATTATTAGATCAAATTATAAAAAAGTAGAAAGACTTAGATTATGGAAATTAGAGACCTACAGCAGATAACTATATTCTACCCGTTTTAGAATACAAAATAATGGAAAGATACGTTGCTAACTACTTAATAAATTATTTGGATGAATATAGAATAAATGACCAAAAACAATATTGATAAAAAAAATAAAGGTATGTAAATACTCTTACACACGTTTACTAATGAAATGATTAGTAGATTAAACGAAAACAAACACATAGCTTTAGCATGTATAAACATGTCGATAGCATTTAATACGATAGATAAAGATATTTTACTAATATCACTTTATAAAATTGGTATCAGAAGTAATATTTATGAATGGTTTAAAATTTACCTAACGAATACGAAACTAATAGTTAAAATAAATAAAATAGAAAGTAAAGAATTGGGTATAAATACCAGAGTGCCTAAAGGCTCTATTCTTTGGCCAATACTATACTTAATCTATACAAGAACAATGTCAAACTGTGTACAGAACTGTAATCAATGTATATCAGACCACCGCATGTTATAAAGTATAAATTAGATATAAAAGGTCATTGATTATATTGTTTACATAATATAAAACATTGTAATTGTTTAACATCCACGCAAGTTGATACATATATTTATCTTGGGCTAACGATTGAATCCCATATGAATTGGAATACTCACATAGACATAATGAGTAGGAAGCTAAGAGCGGGAATGGTTAATATATGTATACTAAAACAATATGTTACATTTTATATTCTAAAAATAGTGTATCGTGCGCTAATAGAATCATATCTAGGCTATGGTATTACTTCGTGGGGTAAGAAATATTAAAATTAAAATTCTTAAAATACTGAGTGAAAATAACAATAGAACCAAAGTCATGGATAAGGAGTGTTATTATTATTATTATTATTATTATTATTATTATTATTATTATTATTATTATTATTATTATTATTATTATTATTATTATTATTATTATTATTATTATTATTATTATTATTATTATTATTATTATTATTATTATTATTATTATTATTAGCACCGCGTCTTACTACCCATTCGGGTTATACGCACTTACGCTAATGTTTAATGGTAGGGTGATTGTGAGATGAAATGGAGGACCTACAGTTTAACGTGGAATCCGAACCACGGTGGAGGCCTGGCATTCCCCACATTCACAAGATGTCCTGTCAGAGGTGAAGGAAGGGTTTGGTAATCAGATAAATCTGTGCCGGGACCGAGGATTGAACCCCGGCCGCCAGCACAGAAGTCAGACACCTTACCCCTAGACCACCAGGTCACCGATAAGGAGTGGAAACCATTTAGAGTGAAAAGCATGTACAGCTATAAAATAATAATTCAGTACTACTACTCAGAAACATTGAAAGTAAGACAGGCTGACAGTCACAACACCAGTAAACAACACATGACAATAATAATACCGACACTTTTAACAATATACCGGATACCCTTTTGAGAAGAGATAAAATATCAGACATTTAAGGAAAAATAAAAAACATGGTCAATTGGCTCACAGACTTAATGAAATAATACTACAGTGACTAATATGACAAATAAACTATGAAATGGCCCGAGATTGGTTTTTGAATATTAAATAAAATTTAATGTGTTAGGAACTAATTTAAGCATTAGAATTATGTTATGATGTAAGAATAGACATAAAGGAAAGAAATGTATTTATTATATCTTTATACAATTACATGTATGTACGACATTTATGGTGAGTTACTACCAGTATAAATATATTCCGTTCACGCTAGGTTTTTACCTGGACGACAGTTCGAAAATCATATCTTTAGGTTTTGGGTTGCCAACACTTGTAAAAGATCACAGTTTTGTTATAAATGTAAAGATCTTTAATTACCTGTTATATAGTACATTTAAAATAACGTACACTTAAGTTTTCACATACTATTTCATTTTTTTAAATAATTTCTTTTTATCCAACTCGAAACAATATTTTAAACATGATTAAAAGTACATATTTTTTGTTTTGGAACGTTACTGACTTTGTGTAATAAAGTGCACACATCATTATATTTTAATACAGGCATTGTACTTACTTGGAAAAGAGAAAATTGTCATTTTATTACATACAATAAATTATTTTATGATTATTTTATCTTATTTTGAAATATTTAACTGAATAAAATATTGTCATCAACTGCGTGTCTGCATCATTGTAAAAAACTTGTTTACCGTCATGTTCAATCATATGGTTTAAATTCGTCAGTCGCCATTTTGAAGCTATGTTCGTTAGAAGTTTTTGTGAAAGTGGTGTTAATATATTTTTTTAAGCGGAATAAAACTATAAATAAGCTTTGTGTCCGACCTCAAATAAATATATAAATAATATTGGCCTAAATTACTTTGGTTAACTATCGCATTAATATATTACCATCTGTTTTCATTACAGTGATCCAAAGTGATAGATGTCAGCTATTGTCGTAGTGATATATTAGGGATTACTTCTTGTAACATTTTGAGCTGTCATCCAGGTAAACTTAGCTCGTGAATGACTTATATGTACGCCTGATACAATAATAAAAAATAATAATAGTGTAACTACTAATAAGACTTACTAACAGTGCTACTACTAATAATAATAAGACTTACTAATAGTGCTACTAATAATAATAAATACTTACTAATAGTGCTACTATTACTAATAATAATAATAAGACTTAATAATAGTGCTACTAATAATAATAATAATAATAATACTTATTAATAGTGCTACTACTAATAATAATAAGGCTTACTAATAGTGTTACTACTAATAATTAAGAATTAATAATAGTGCTACTACTACTAATAATAATAATAATAATAATAATAAGACTTAATAATAGTGCTACTAATAATAATAATAATAATAATAATAATAATAATAATACTTATTAATAGTGCTACTAATAATAATAAATACTTACTAATAGTGCTACTATTACTAATAATAATAATAATAAGACTTACTAATAGTGCTACTAATAATAATAAATACTTACTAATAGTGCTACTATTACTAATAATAATAATAATAATAAGACTTACTAATAGTGCTACTAATAATAATAAATACTTACTAATAGTGCTACTATTACTAATAATAATAATAATAAGACTTACTAATAGTGCTACTAATAATAATAAATACTTACTAATAGTGCTACTATTACTAATAATAATAATAAGACTTAATAATAGTACTACTAATAATAATAATAATAATAATACTTATTAATAGTGCTACTACTAATAATAATAAGGCTTACTAATAGTGTTACTACTAATAATTAAGAATTAATAATAGTACTACTACTACTACTACTAATAATAATAATAATAATAATAATAAGACTTAATAATAGTGCTACTAATAATAATAATAATAATAATAATAATACTTATTAATAGTGCTACTACTAATAATAATAAGGCTTACTAATAGTGTTACTACTAATAATAATAATAATAATAATAAGACTTAATAATAGTGCTACTAATAATAATAATAATAATAATAAGACTTACTAATAGTGCTACTAATAATAATAAATACTTACTAATAGTGCTACTATTACTAATAATAATAATAATAATAATAATAATAATAAGACTTAATAATAGTACTACTAATAATAATAAATACTAATAGTGCTACTATTAATAAGACTCAGTGATATTAACTTGTACACAATTGTATGTGGTACACAATTTCCCACTAACCCATGCTATTGGCATATTTAGTCCTGCACTAACTGAGTGAGTATGATAAAACTAACATCTAGCTCAAATATACCCAAACTGACATGGATGGATACTGGGAATTCATTTAGGAAAAATAAAATCTTCAATATACTACTTCAGAATTCGAACCCCAGTCTCCCCATCAACAACAATCTATTATATTTATAGATTAAAGCTCTGTAGCAAACATGTTTAAATTTTGTGGCCATCATTCTTTGAGACCCGCGGACCTTTGATGAACTAATATGTGGTCCATCTAATTATAAACGTTGTAGAAATATATTATTTCTGATAATTAAATTTGTAAATGGTAGACTATTTGGTGAAATTAGGCAAGTGAGGTTTGTATTTTACCCTTTACTGACTGGAAATCGATTACCGAATATTGTTCAATGTCTGCACCAAACTATGATTATTTGTAATGTTTGGCTGCATCGAGGGGTGTCAATAGTTATTTTCTTTCATGTAAATCAATAAACACGTGAGGTCCGGGCTTACGGACATGCAATCGTCATCAAGCATGAAAATAACGTTATCTCAAGATTGAACTCACAATCCTGCATAGAAAGAATATTTTCAAATTTCTAGGAAAAAAATACAGTAGGTCGTAAAATTTTATTTAATCTTATTTTTATTTTTATAGTGATATTAATTTTTTAAATTGACTTTTTTCAACTTAATGGAGTAACAGTATTGACTTTAATAGGTATCCCTTTCAGTATCGGTATTTTGAGTTTTCAAATGGGGCCTTATGTTTGAACGAGTTTGATACTCCTGCTCTAAGGAATTCTACTATTGATGCAGGTACATCTTTTATAAATAGTAGGCCCTACTGTTACTACATAATAATAATAATAATAATAATAATAATAATAATAATAATAATACCATGCAGTAAAAAGTATAGTTCTGACCTTGAGTCCTAATTTATTTGTGCTGCTATCATATATCCTCACAGAGTCACGTGTTTATACTGTACCATAGTTTAAATGATTAAATGATGTCCATCCGACGTTTGAAATATTTATACCGACAAGGTTTTCACTAGTGTTAACACCAACCGTTGATCAATCCTCTTGACAATGTAGTGATAAGATCGATCGCCATTCAGGTTTAAAAATATAGTTACAACAATTGCAGTTATATAATGTTTATCTTTGTATTAATAAAGTTAATTCACTCCGTCTGTAGGCATTTGAGTAAAAGATTTGATTGTACAACATTAAAAATAAAGCCTTACACACAACTTGACTCAGAGAGTATGGTTTAAACAATGTAATACTTATTATTTACGGTTGAAATATATTAATAAACTTTTTTTTTAAACAATTGAATACATCTCCTCGCTCTGGCTTGAATACATCCGCCTATCCCATATGATCCGATAATACTGCTTGTTTATTCGCTCTTTTTGTACGACACACGCAGTTTTTTTTTCTAATCTCATTAATGGAAGAAACGCCTTTGTGCTATCTCCAGTGATCCAACGACCCTCTTGAGTGTAAATATGTGCACCTATATGCACGTTTTATGCTCCACACACGCGGGCAATGTTTTCCTACTTAATTTATAAACTAAACTTATATTCAAATAATGAGGATCCACCCGCTTCGATGGCCTCAAGGTATAACGCGCTACTCTCGCAGTAGACTAGACTGCCGATGATGAGTGATCAAGGTTCGAATACCTATCGGCAGTACTGAGGGGGGTTTTCAATGAATAGTTTTTCCCTCTACTTCCAATCAAAGGTGACTACACTTCCTTTAAATCCAACCTTCACTATCCCTAACACACTTGCATTATTTATATATATATATATATATATATATATATATATATATATATATATATAAATAACATAAGATATGAGTAAAACTTTAATTAGTAGTAAGAGATAGTGAAAAAAACAATTAAGGCAGCTACTATGAAGTAATATGCGAAGTAACTACACCGAAAAATAATACGCAGAATAAAGCCATTCAAAACCTTGTTTTGAGAATAGTTAAGAATACAAGAAAAAAATACAATTAATTTCTGAAAAAAAATTGTGTGTGTAGGAATTATAATCTTAATGTATATATCAAAAAAAAAACTTGTATATCTTCAAAGTTATTAAGATATCTGTTGGGTACATTTAATTCAAATCGCTTTTATCTATCTATATCCCCCAAAAAATATGTTTCCTTTCATATTTGTTTAGATGACAGGTCAAACATTATTCAACTTTTTAATGAGAGACAACTTATATATCTTCTGCACATGCGTTCGTGTACATCATTGAAAACTATTAAGAGCTTTACACATAATTACGCACAATTTATAATGTGGCTACTTATTTTCCAATAGAAGCGTTGATAGTCTTTCATAAGGCAATTGTTAACTTTTACTCAATTCATTATTGAATTATGTACGAACATGTCAGCCGTACATAGAGGGCACTAGTGAAAAATTGTTGTGATTGGATATTGATGATTTTCTTCTATATTAACACTGACACAAACATAATAAGAATACCCGCTTTAGTGTTCAAATGGTGTAAAGAGTCGCTCTCGTAATAGACTGGACTGCTGATTATGACAGAATGGGGTTCGAAACCTCGTTGAGTCATTGGTGAGGGAACTGCGGGTCTTATGGAGAAAAGCTTTATCTTAGGTCACTCTCAGTTAACTGTCTCCTCGCTCTCAGTTATGTCTGAAGTTGTTGTGCCGAGGTAAGAAGGAGCTACTGGCAGACTCGACTAACCATTGTTGCGAAACTTGTTTTATATTTGAGGGGAGTTTGACCAGATAAAACTGCGGAAAAGACAACGCTGTTTCCCAATAGAAACCATGCAGTTCCCTCAGAGATGATATTCAGTGTAGGGGTGGCGTTTACTAGTTGTGTTTTTACTCTATATCCACGAAAAATGTTGGAACGTTTCCTCTAAATACAACCTTCCTTATACCCAACGCTTTATCATAACAAATTCATATGAGTATATATCTGACGGTTAGTGAGAGGCAGTGACAGAAAAACCACAAAAAGGAACACACAAAACTGGAACATTAAATAGCCATTCAGCGAAACAAAACGAATCCCATTTCTTAAAGGGATTAACTTTTTACCATTCCTGGAATCAAACAATGGATTCTTATATCAGTCCTCTCTTTAAAGTTAGTCCACTCTCGGATTTAATTTGCGCCAATTTTGGGTTAGAGTATTTTTATGTACTCCAAACTTATGGGGAGTATAACAGGTGTATTTAGTTAAGCTAAATAAGATTAGATAAGAGCTATCGAATCATTATTAATGATTAGGATGTAGTGCGTAGGTACATAAATATACCTCAAGCTTCTCTGTTGAACACATTTATCAAGTTATAATATGCACTAGTTTACTAGAAACTACATTATAAAAACAAAGGAAACTCTCTCAGAATTGTGTAATAAACTTTCTCATATTATGTAATATAGCTTAACAGAAAAATTTCAAAATAGGTTTTCAGAAAACTACTCTTATGTAAGTTTTATTCATAATAACAAACACATCATAATGTTAATCAAAATAATACTCTTTATTTATAAACGTTAAATTAAATTGTTTAATTTATTTGATTTTCAAATTTTCAAATATAATTTTATCCTAAACCACCCTTACATTGTTTGTAATTTGTAAAAATAAAAAAAGTATTCATATTTATTATGAAAAACAACTCCCTGCTACTAAATTTTGACGCAATATTTAGTCAAAATAATTGTTATATCTATTTTCAAAAAATGTGAAGTTCAAAAAAATCACCTATCAGTAAACAACTATTAATCCGTGGTTAGTGTTAAAAAATATTTGTAGTATAAACCAATAAAATCTAAATATCAAGTTTGAACCAAACCCATCAATCGGTTTGAGATCCGTAGCCAGGAACAGACATACAGACAGACATACAGACAAACATACAGACAGACATACAGACAGACATACAGACAGACATACAGACAGACATATAGACAGACATACAGACAGACATGGGGACAGACATACAGACAAACATACAGACAGACATATAGACAGACATACAGACAGACATGGACAGACATGGGACAGACATACAGACAGACATACAGACAGACATACAGACAGACATACAGACAGACATACAGATAGACATACAGACAGACATACAGACAGACATACAGACATAACATGGGGACAGACATACAGACAGACATACAGACAGACATAAAGACAGACATACATACAAACATGGGGACAGACATACCGACAAACATACAGACAGACATACAGACAGACATATAGACAGACATACAGACAGACATGGGGACAGACATGGGACAGACATACAGACAGACATACAGACAGACATACAGACAGACATACAGACAAACATACAGACAGACATACAGACAGATATACATAGTTGTATTATCAACTTTTTTTGGTAAGGGCTTACATGGCCATCCCGAGATCTATGTATTCACAATTAAAATAATTTCTCTTGATATGAGAAAGTGAAAATTAATTTCTTATTTAAAACAGGTGATTAATCTACGAGAAACATTTCTTCTTAAAAATGTTTTCTTTCTTTATGATCAACTAGATAGCTGTTGCCCGCGGCTTTGCTCGCGTGGAAGTTGATTATATACAAATACGAAAATATACATATGTATTTACAGATTAATTTAAAATATTACGTTACGTTGATGACCATAACTTGACCTCAGATCAAAAATAATGCAAGTCCGATACAAACTTTCACCCCCTTTTTCATCCCTTATTAAATAAAATTTCCAAAATTCCTGAAACACGTATTTATTTGTTTTTTAACGTCAATAACCGAAATAAAAAATTTTTTTATTTAACTTTCAAAATGACGGACCTTCATAACATATTATCATCACCTATTTTGACCCCTTTGGGGTAGAATTTTCTAAATCCTTTATTAGTGGGTGCCTACATAACAAAATGAATATACAGTCCGAATTTCATGCTTGCAGCCTTGATAGTTTGCGCTCGGCGATGATGAATCAGTCAGTCAGTCAGGACATGTTATTTTATACGTATAGATTATTTAAAGAGTTTATTTGAGATTGTACATTGATAAGTAATATTTAGGCCCGTGTGGTTAAGCTTTTTTTACACGGGTCACGCATATATAGATAAGGATTCTTGGACTCAATGTTGCGGTCTGTACTGATGTGCATAGTCGACAACTGCATGGATAGCAGCTTGGGAATGGACTCTCCGAATTGAATCCTTTTCCTGCGTCCAGGTAGAAGACATATTCCAGTGGTTATTGTTACATTTCTTCTCGAGATAGCCCGAGAACTCGTACTGTGGTACGAAGGAGTCCACTGACCATCCTCCGATACTTCCTTCCGGTCTCATGGCTGTCAAGAACCTTTGAGGGTTACAGAAACCAATCATCCAGAATAAGTTTCCATTAGTCCTATTGATGCTTCGTTTACTGGTGATACTGATGATTTAGTTCATTCTCACGTTGACTGGTGATACCGATGTTTTAGTTCATTCTCACGTTGACTGGTGATACTGATGATTTAGTTCATTCTCACGTTGACTGGTACCGATGATTTAGTTCATTCTCACGTTGACTGGTGATACTGATGATTTAGTTCATTCTCACGTTGACTGGAGATACCGATGATTTAGTTCATTCTCACGTTGACTGGTGATACTGATGATTTAGTTCATTCTCACGTTGACTGGTGATACCGATGATTTAGTTCATTATCCAAGTTACTGGTGATACCGAGATTTAGTTCATTTCACGTTGACTGTGATACCGATGATTTAGTTCATTCACACGTTGAATGTGATACTGATGATTTAGTTCATTCTCACGTTGACTGGTGATACTGATGATTTAGTTCATTCTCACGTTGACTGGTGATACCGATGATTTAGTTCATTATCAAGTTGACTGGTGATACCGATGATTTAGTTCATTATCACGTTGACTGGTGATACGATGATTTAGTTCATTCACACGTTGAATGGTGATACTGATGATTTAGTTCATTCTCACGTTGACTGGAGATACCGATGATTTAGTTCATTCTCACGTTGACTGGTGATACTGATGATTTAGTTCATTCTCACGTTGACTGGTGATACCGATGATTTAGTTCATTATCAGTTGACTGGTGATACCGATGATTTAGTTCATTTCACGTTGACTGGTGATACCGATGATTTAGTTCATTCACACGTTGAATGGTGATACTGATGATTTAGTTCATTCTCACGTTGACTGGAGATACCGATGATTTAGTTCATTCTCACGTTGACTGGTGATACTGATGATTTAGTTCATTCTCACGTTGACTGGTGAATACGTTATTTAGTTCATTCTCACGTTGACTATGATACGATGATTTAGTTCATTCTCACATTTAGTTCATTCTCACGTTGACTGGTGATATCGATGATTTAGTTCATTATCACGTTGACTGGTGATACTGATGATTTACTTCGTTCCACGTTGACTGGTGATACCGATGATTTAGTTAATTCTCACGTTGACTGGTGATACCGATGATTTAGTTCATTCTCATGTTGACTGGTGATACTGATGATTCAGTTCATTCTCACGTTGACTGGTGATACTGATGATTTAGTTCATTTCACGTTGACTGGTGATACTGATGATTTAGTTCATTCTCACGTTGACTGGTGATACCGATGATTTTAGTTCATTCTCACGTTGACTGGTGATACTGATGATTTAGTTCATTCTCACGTTGACTGGTGATACTGATGATTTAGTTCATTCTCACGTTGACTGGTGTTACCGATTATTTAGTTCATTCTCACGTTGACTTGTGATACGATGATTTAGTTCATTCTCACGTTGACTGGTGATCGATGATTTAGTTCATTCTCACGTTGACTGGTGATACTGATGATTTACTTCATTCTCACGTTGACTGGTGATACCGATGATTTAGTTCATTCTCACGTTGACTGGTAATACCGATGATTTAGTTCATTCACACGTTGACTGGTGATACTGATGATTTAGTTCATTCTCACGTTGACTGGTGATACGATGATTAGTTCATTCTCACGTTACTGGTGATACTGATGATTTAGTTCATTCTCACGTTGACTGGTGATACTGATGATTTAGTTCATTCTCACGTTGACTGGTGATACTGATGATTTAGTTCATTCTCACGTTGACTGTGATACTGATGATTTAGTTCATTCTCACGTTGACTGGTGATGCCGATGATTTAGTTCATTTTCAGGTTGAATGGTTTATGAACACTTCTATTACCTAAGAATTCGATTACTTCACCGTAACAAACAGTTTTCCTGTTGGACATAATGACTCTACTCTCCTTAGTATTTCAGGAAATAAATAATTACTATCATATCGCTATGCAAAGAGCTGTATATCATTTACGTAGAAGAATAAGGTCATATAGAGGACGTAGGGCTACGTAACACATATTATTTAGCCGGTTTTTCAGTGTATTTTTATTTGTAAAATAAACACGTCACAATAAGAGGTATAGTTATTTATTTAATTAATTTAAAGTGCACTTTCTAAACCGACAGCTTATATCAACACACGAGAATGTATATGAGCGAGAGCGAAAGAGCCTACCAATTTTTAAATAAAGGTAGTTTCAAATACCTTCCAGTGTTCTTTTACATTCCACAGTTGACATGAAACCGAGGGCTTTACTTCACCTCTGAAGGAAGTTGTGCTAAGGATTTTTATTGCTCAAGTAAAATCCCTCAACCCCGGTTGGATTTGATCCAACGAGCATCGAGTCCTGAAACAACGCACTTTACCCAAACACAACCGAGGTAACAAAAGGTGCTTATAATAATTATATTTTATAATAATAACTTCAGGATGTACAGTAAAATAATAAATAATCAATAAAGGCTGTCAATAGAAGAATATTCAAGAGGCTTTTTATGCCCGAAACATACAATAGTTTATTTATGTTACTTCATTCATAAAAATGCAAACCATACATTTCTCTGGAACTCGAACTGGAAATGAATATTAGAGTCTTTATCAGATATCATAGTCTTTTTCTCTGAATGAAAATAAAGTTTATAGCACAAGTTCAAACATTTAACACGATAAACTAAAACCACAAACTATTCGTCAACTCCTTCTGGCCAACACACACATGGCGAGATTATGTTCAGACAGCTCAGATAAGTAAGAACAAAGTATGCTCTTTGTAAGCCCAGAGTGTCAATACTGATTAGAGGACTAAGCTGACACTGTTTGACTCACTATGGAATCCTTATTTGATGTACAATTTCCAAGTAGTTCCAGATTTGTACAAAACATTTCGGACTGAGCTCCATGTTTTCGGGGTGACATTCAGACTGATGCATGTATTAACACAAATAACCCCCGCTTAGTCTAACGAAGTTTCCCACTCTTACTACACGCAAATATGAATACATTTCCTCTAAATTCTTATTTTCTTATCCTCGGCCCAAAAGTTTAAATATACGGATAGCCCAAAAGGGAATATGTGATGGTAGAAAATGCATTCTTTTGTTTTATTTACAAAAGTTATTTCATTTACAAATAGACGATAAAAAATATTATTATTTAAGTGAATAATAATAAAGATTATTGGCAACGAGTGTCTTAGGATGGAAACAAACATGAATAATAAATAAATATAATTTAACAAGAAAATGTATTGTGTACGTTGTCAGCTAAAAGTTCTTAGTCGTTTTCAGTAAACGTAAGGTGTTGCGTATATGTAAGATATTTTTCGTTTTGTTTCTTGGTACGAAGCCAATAGAACAATTTTGTTCGGTATGTTAGGATGATTACTATAAAATTCTTCTTTAAATTTACTTAATTTTTGTTTTTTACATACTCATTTGAATTATTTCCTTTGGTGTTCAATGAAACAATGCCTTCACGTAAAAGAGCACTGTCAATGTGCTTGCATTTACTTCTTAAATTTATGTATGTTTTCAGTCTATTTATGCGATCACATTAGTCGGTGAATAATGATTCTTTGACAAATATAAACATTTACATATGTATACTATCTCCTGTAGTTCTATCCCTATTTATGTACTATTTGCTATTACATTAAATACTACAATTTATAGTTAAATTTAGTGATTTATATTTTAACTATAGAGATTGGTATAACCTCTTAGCTATACTAAATAAGATCTTTGAGAATAACAACGTTAAATAAACTGTATCTTTAGAAACATAATATTATCTTAACTAAAGTGTTGTCCGTGATATTAAATTAAATTAAATTTTAATTTAGTTTGCATAATTAAACACTCTAAAGTATGTTTGTACATTCAAATTTTTGTGGAGTTTCTATTTTTCTAGGTAGGACAAATTAATATAAGAAGACCAAATAAGCTATTTCTAAAAAGTTTGTATATTTGTTTGTTATTTCCAGTAAACTCATAAAGTATTGCGCGATATCTACTACACACGGACATTTTATAAATTAGTATCGCCTGAGCACAAAGATGAGAATCTAAAAGTAGGAATTTTAACATTTTGACTAAGCTCTTTTAATTTATTAAAACTGAACCGAAAGAAAGTAATATTAATAAAATGAAGATTACTTTTTTCTTTAATGGGAAATGCAAGGAACTTCAGCTATTAAGGGAATAAAATGTTTTTATTCCAAGATTTCAGTAAAGATCCTGTTTATTAATCAATTCAAAATGTACTGGCTCTCTCGAATTACGATTGATTTTTAATAAATATATTATGAATAAATAGTAAAAAGCCTGAGATAATATAATTTAATAATTCTTCAAATAAATTTTAATACCAATGTAGATATCCACATTTAGGTAAAGTTTAAATTATGTTTTTGGTACTTAATAAGTACTTTGTACTTATTAATTATGTCCTATCGTTAATATACTCTTAAAAATTAGACTAAGATTTGGATTAAATTGAGCTAGGACTGTATGTAATTTAAAAGAACAGAGATTTATTATTTTACAATTACTAATATTAAGAACTATATAAAATAAATCTGTTTTTATATAGAGTATCCAGTGTTAGGCTAATGGGATAAGATTGAAAATATTATTATGTGGAGCACAAAATCACCAACAGGTGATATGATCTACATTCGAGAACTACCGTTTCACCATTCAAATAGGTTTTTAGCTTTGAATTCCTGCTAAGAAGAAATTAGTTACCATTCAAAAAGATTGGAAAATTAATTAGATTTTTGGCATTGCATTTTACTAACCATCTAGGCTACACGCGCATGTATCAGTGACTCCTATGGATGAGTAAGCTTGAATTTAAGAAGAAGTGTATTCACATTTGCATGGAGAGAAAGACTGTAAAATCATTTAGTAAGAAAAATTAATTACATCCGACAGGGAGTAAAACCCGATCTTCCAGTCATCAGCAGTCCAGTATATTGGGAAAGTGACGTCTTCGACCAAGGTTCGACAACTTTTTGACATCGCAGGACGTATGGGCCTAAAAAATAAAGAAAAGTGGGTTGATTTGTAATAAAATAGAGAGAAAAAATCCAACTTTATATCTCTTATATTATAATTAGTTATTAGTATATTTTTTGGACATAATTATTGTTAGTTGGCAACATCTTTTGTGATCAGATAAAACCAGTCTACGGGCCGAATCCTGCCCCAGATCGTAGATAGCTGATCACTGTCCTATTAGTTGTTAAATGTTTGTGTAAGCCTATCAGGAGATGGAACCAGGTACTTTAAGCTCATAAGGCTGCTACACTACAGATTGAGCTAAGTTGTTATACAATCATCAGTATTGTTTATGAACAATTTGCATGTTAGGTTGAGAGACCAAAATTATTTCACAATTGATAATCGAACGTCAAACACTCCTCATCAATTTCTACCATTTTATTATATTTCTTCAGGGGTTGTCTCCCAATGTATAATTATGAATGTTTTGGGTGGGTCTTTTGACTGTTTTAATTTTTGGGTGGTGCCTGTTGTATGTAAGAATATATACAAGTTACTCACCTTCCTCTTAATCTGAAGATAGCCTCAAGGCTACTTCTTTTATAGTTTATTATAATAACAACAACTACATTCCAAGAGAGATTTGTCATAGGGAGAAAGATTGATTCATTTTTTGATTTGAAGAAAAAGATAAAAAGTTCATGCAAAGAATGTCTCTTGAGTTAATATTGTGACCATAAAATTTCTACTTCAACATATTTAGTTGAAATTTAACCAAGCAAACGTTCCAACTGTGTATTGTTGACGAGTAAGAAATGGTCTCGGTTAATTCATTCCTTAATAATGATTAATGATTGAGGTAATAGTTGTGATTTCATATAATTAATAATAAAAGAAATACTGTCGGGTTTTGCAATGGATGAAGATGAAACATGGCCTGCCAGATCGATACGGTGATGGCGATTGTCAGTCTCTTGGTTTATACCGTAAAAAGAGATAATGTTAGCAGTGAGGGTTCGTGTTTCTAGTTGTGACGTCACGCGTAGCATTGTGCGTGGGCTGTAACTGGACGCGTGACCAAAGGCGAAAATCTTGTTGCGTGTTAGGGAGAGGGGGGAGGGGCAGGAGGTGCTTACTGTGCCTAGTGGAACACAAGGTTAATTATTTCAGCTTATGACTTGGAGACTATCTTACCTCGGAGCAGCCCACTCACGTGGTTAGGAAGGTTAACTGCAGGTCACCCGCATCAGCGGTCGTCTAGTCTAGTTTAGCGGTTAAGAGGAGGTCTGGGTTTGAATATTGGATGGTTCAACTGGGGATAATTTTTTCTTTCTTTCAACCCCTTGAAGAGAAAGTATTGTGATTGTCTAAAAAATCAAGCTCGATATTTTGATAAATGTTGACGTTTCATGACGCCTTGAAAACGAAAATGTTGATATCGAGATGACGTATCTCTGTCTGTATCTTGGACTAGATCCTAAACTATTTTACCGATTGGGTGACCTGGGAGTCTAGGGGTAAGGTGTCAGACTTCTGTACTGGGGTTTCAATCCTCGGTCCCGGCACAGATTTATCTGATTACCAAACCCTTCCTTCACCTCTGATAAGATGTGTAGTAATCACAACTTGTGATTGTGTGGAATGTTATTTAAGCTATTTGGTGGAGTGTTTCTGCAATAATTTACGTTATGATTTAATTTCACAAATCCTACGAGCTTTTATTCAATGTCCCTATTTTAAGATAGAAGTGAAGTCTTAGTGGTGCGGCGTATCATTTATTTCTCCAAAATTCTTCACCACTATCCATCACGAAAATGTAAGCACACTTCCTATAAATTCTACCATTCACATCCCTACTTTATTAGTGTATATAAATGCGAATATCCAGGACCTGTAATAAAAGTCTAGTAAAACAAAAAAAATAAACAAAAATACATTGTTCCTGAACAATTAATTCTCATACATATACTTTTGTAAAAGAAAAATTAATAATAAAGCTATAGTTTATATTCACCAAGTAAAATTATATTATTTTTTAAGCTTATTCTGATATCTCTATATAAAATTTACCTGTATAAGAATCTAAAGATTCAAATTTGACAAAAACTGGGCCATATTTTCACATTAAGAACCTTATCGGAAGGCTATAGAATTTAATAAATCTATTTTTACGTAATCTTACTTCAAATCAAACTATCAACAGCTGTCACTTTTGATAATTTATCAACAATAATAAAAAATCATAAAGTTTTATTAATTTTAACTTCAAAAATATTTCGGTTTCCTCTAAATGAACCTTCCTATGAAATTTGTATTTTAACTATTAAATAAATATAATCAAACAAAATATAACATGTGCAAACCAACAATTTTGTTTTTGTTTTCTTGGTTTATTTGTATAATTAATATTAAATATTTTAAATTTAATACATCTTTCTTGAGCGAAGCTTTATGTTAACTATATAATATAATTTTTTTTGTCGCTAATGATCGTCTTTTTTTTTCGACTCTACATTAATAATGGGTATAGATATTATATATATTTTATACCTCAAGTCTTTTGTAATGACTACGTTCAATATAAGGGTTATTAGTAAAATAATATCATGTGTGTAGGTAGACAGGGGGATAATCTTAGAGTAAATACTTCCGCTTTGAAAGTAATTGTAAAATAACAGTGATAAATACAAATGAGAAAAAACACATCTCGTGCACTGGAAAGATAATCAAACTATATCCTTTCGTCAAGTGCAATGCGATTATAACCTCTTAGACAATTCGCCCACCGATACTATTTATAATAGTCTACTTAAGCTCATATAGTGATCAGCACTTCTAATATATCGAAATCAGATATATGTTATTTCGAGATTCAAGGATTCGGAAAAGTTTCATACTCAATATTCAAAATCCATGACATTGTGTTATGTTTTTAATGTTGAATATCAACATTTTAGAGCCGATATGTTCATTATAAGTTTAGTCCACTACTTCATAAAGTTCATCAGTCATGTACCCAACCTTGGGCCATTACCGAACACACGTACCTCTTACAGCTTTTTTTATTTAATCTGTTTTCTAAAGTGTACTTGATTATGATAAATTTTAGTACATCTTAAGCAATAACATGAATAAAGTTAATTCAGAGGGAATAAAATACTTATAAAAGTGACGTCACGTCAAAATAAGTTTTAATTTGTTTATCAGACTTATTAAAATCAAAACACATTTGATGATTTGTCGTATACTCCTGTAGGTGTACGCGCCACAGCTTGGGAAACACTGGTTCAGGGTTAGCCTAAGGGACGGGCGAGGGACGGGTGGCTGCCCGGGGCACTATCTGGAGTTGGGCGCTAAACAGAGCATCAACCTAGCCTAACGTAACATGGCCATGATATGAAATAATACCCAAACCTTTAACTCTTCACATAAAGTAACCACACTTGGAAAGTTCTTTTACATCCACCATCTTGGAAAAATAATGCCCTACAACTATTTTTTTGCATTTATCTCATAAACCGTTCATTATATCCACGTGCTTGCATTGTACAAAAATAAAGAAGATAACTTTTTTACAAAACATGTTTCTTGTAATTTTCTTTATAACCCTGACCGTTTTCGTATAATCCCGTAGTGAAACGTTTAGAAGATTTTTAACATTTGTGGAATTTCCCTTCAAGTTAATTATTTTCCTATCATTACCAGGCTACGTTATGTTTGGAGTTGTTAGGTTGGGGAAATATTTTCAAATTTTCCTATTATCCCCTACATATATAAGGGGGCGCCAAAAAGTAATCTCGCCCGGGCACAAAATGTACCTCGGGCCGCCCCTGCACTGGTTCATTTCAAAACCGAACATGGAACATATAGAAAATATAGAACATGAGTAAGAACTGTATTCTATAGAGTCTAGAATCTAGACCATAATTTTACCACGTACAGCAATGTTGATTCACATTAAGGTGTGGTAGAAGGGAGAACAAGTAATTTTATAGTTTTTATAGCATTACATTTTTTTGGCTAAAATAAATCAAATATTTCTCCAGTAGCAACTTAGAGTTTAGTTTTCTATAAATGCTAATATCAACAGATCTTGAATATCTGTTAAGAGTGTCCTCGAATTTTGTCAAAACTTTTTAAATATAGAGAAAAAGTTTTGACCAAATTCTAGGACACCTTGACCGATATTCAAGATCTGTTTATATTAGCATGTGTAGAAAACTAAACTCTAAGTTGCTACTGGAGAAATATTTGATTTATTTTAGCCAAAAATTTAATGCTATAAAAACTATAAAAATAATTGCGCTCACTTCGGCCGCACCTTAAGAACAATACATCACGCATTTAATTGCTATTTAAGTCGTATAAACAAAACGGTTGAAGAGACGCCGTGCTAAAAAAAATACAACTATTATTTACTTTGTCAAATTTAAAAGTAAAATTGAAGAAAAAATTTTAATAAGCTATGTCCACCGAGTTTTCTAGGATTGTAACTAGGAAATGTCGATTAGACCTAGCCATAATATATTTTATTAATTCATATTCTGTGACAATATAATTTAGCTAGCCCACACTGGTGACTAGATGGACTAAATATCAAGCTTATTCAAGGTGTTATTCTTGTGATGGCGAGGTCTGGGTTTGAATACATGATGGATGTACTGAAGGTGTGTGTTCATAATGGTTTTTCAGACTACCTCCATGTAAATGCTGGCACATTTTCAAGAATTCAATCTCTCCCATAGGGTAGCTAAATTCATATAGCTCCCCTAGAGAGGAAGTGAGATGTGGAGCAAAATACAAACGGACCTTCCAAATTGTTCAGTTAGCTGCATTTAGAAATAATTAAACAAATCAATAACTGTTAATAATAATTAAACTATAAATCCTTATGAACAAGAACCGAATCTTAACTTATGGCATGTGCACGCTCACAATTAGTCTGAGCCACCATTTACTTACTATATGGCTTTAAGAACTAGTAAGTTCATTGTTACACTTATAAAAGTACTCCACCTATCTCGATCTTGGGATAGTTATATCCCGCCCTCGTCATTATACCCTATCCTTACCTTCAGATAGTTATATCCAGTCCATGTCATTACACCCTATCCTTACCTTCACATTGTTATATCCAGTCCATGTCATTACACCCTATCCTTACCTTCAGATAGTTATATCCAGTCCATGTCATTACACCCTATCCTTACCTTCAGATAGTTATATCCAGTCCACTTGATTACACCCTATCCTTACCTTCAGATAGTTATATCCAGTCCACTTCATTACACCCTATCCTTACCTTCAGATAGTTATATCCAGTCCATGTCATTACACCCTATCCTTACCTTCAGATAGTTATATCCAGTCCATGTCATTACACCCTATCCTTACCTTCAGATAGTTATATCCAGTCCATGTCATTACACCCTATCCTTACCTTCAGATAGTTATATCCAGTCCATGTCATTATACCCTATCCTTACCTTCAGATAGTTATATCCAGTCCATGTCATTACACCCTATCCTTACCTTCAGATAGTTATATCCAGTCCATGTCATTACACCCTATCCTTACCTTCAGATAGTTATATCCAGTCCATGTCATTACACCCTATCCTTACCTTCAGATAGTTATATCCAGTCCATGTCATTACACCCTATCCTTACCTTCAGATAGTTATATCCAGTCCATGTCATTACACCCTATCCTTACCTTCTGATAGTTATATCCAGTCATTGTCATTACACCCTATCCTTACCTTCAGATAGTTATATCCAATCCATGTCATTACACCCTATCCTTACCTTTAGATAGTTATATCCAGTCCATGTCATTACACCCTATCCTTACCTTCAGATAGTTATATCCAGTCCATGTCATTACACCCTATCCTTACCTTCAGATAGTTATATCCAGTCCATGTCATTACACCTATCCTTACCTTCAGATAGTTATATCCAGTCCACTTCATTACACCCTATCCTTACCTTCAGTTAGTTATATCCAGTCCATGTCATTACACCCTATCCTTACCTTCAGATAGTTATATCCAGTCCATGTCATTACACCCTATCCTTACCTTCAGATAGTTATATCCAGTCCATGTCATTAAACCCTATCCTTACCTTTAGATAGTTATATCCAGTCCATGTCATTACACCCTATCCTTACCTTTAGATAGTTATATCCAGTCCATGTCATTACACCCTATCCTTACCTTCAGATAGTTATATCCAGTCCATGTCATTACACCCTATCCTTACCTTTAGATAGTTATATCCAGTCCACTTCATTACACCCTATCCTTACCTTCAGATAGTTCTATCCAGTCCACCTCATTACACCCTATCTCTTTCATGTCTATTCTAATGTTATCCTCCCATATGCGTCTAAGTCTTCCCAATGGTATCTTCCCATTGGGTTTGCCAGTCAGTACCATAAACACGGTTCTAGAATCTCCCATTTTCTCTGCATGTTCTTCCAACCGTAGTTCACGAGACTTGATTACCCTAACATTGTATTGTGATGAGTACAAGGTATGTAACTTATCATTGTGTAACCTATTACACTCCCCAGTAGTATAATCCCAATTGGACCAAATATTTCCTAAGCACTTTGTTTTCAAACATCCTAAATTGGTTTTCGATATGTAAGGTAAGAGGCCACATTTCACACCCAAAGAGAACAATAGGTAAACATATATATATATGGGCCTTTGGGCTCTTTCAATTGATGCTGTGAAATCTCCTCAAATTATATTATATAGATCCACATAGGCCCGTATTTAAGGGAGTGTGACTGGAGTTATCAAATCAGGGCCCACAAAAACATATTGAAGAATATATATATTTAAATTAAAAAATTGTTTCTTTAAAAGTTTTGACATGATTTTCTCTCGTTCTGAATATTAACTAAAACAAACAAGTAATATAAACATTCTCTTTTTAAAACAAATCTAATTTATTTTGATGATTATATGTCCTGTTTTAAATGATATACTTAACGTTGAGATTTTATCAGCTGATTTTATAAAGAAATAATTATAATAGTGAAACGTTGAAATTAAAATTATACAAGCGTCTCATTAATCTGAACTAATTGGGACCGAGAAGTGATTGGATCATCGAGAATTCAGATAAAGCAGAAGACAGGATTTTTACAAATTTTAAATTACAGTTTGAATGGAATTTTATAAAATTTATATTAATCTAACTGGTGTACCAAACTTAACATGGCTGTACTTTTACATTTAAAATAAATCATCTTTACGGTATGCCTCCTGTAATTATTTTCAGTTACAGGAAAAATTTTGTTGTTGTTTACATAATTTAAAAATCAATTATTTATTGTCATTGTTTCAATTTATATTGGATTTGAATTTGTTAGGAAAATATATTTTATTTAACTTTGCTCGTCCCACCCCCTCCATCCTCCCCTTGTTAATAAAATTGTTATTGGACTATGGGATATTTGGTACTACTGGGTTTCTGGCTCGTGGGACTTTACTGTAATTGATTAATAGTAGGGCCTTAAATTTTTCATAAATAATATCAATGAAACAATACTAATAATGTAATGAAATGTTATAATGTTGAATGTAAAAACAAAATAATTTATTTCTAAAAGTTGTTTGCGATGATATTCCAACTATCTGCCTATGTCTCTAACAATTTACTTAAATCAAATACCATTGATATTTCACTCGAAATATATTTTAAAATGAGCTAGTTTCTTTTTTTAATATAACGTATTTTAGTTATGAAGCATAAAATGTGCTTTAATCACATATAAGTCAAATGGTGCATATCAATTCTATTTAGGCATGAAGATATTATAAATAACAAACAACTTCTTAAATAACGCAGGATTTCTAAAGGTCTGTAAATCATCTCTGCACTCCCGGCCATATCATACCAATTAACATTTAGGAAGGAAAAATTAAAAAATAAAACTGCAATGTCATTTATGTTGATAAATGATGAAAATACATTATGAAGGATAAGCACATCATTTATGGATACTGGAATTAATTACCGGCTTAAAGTTCGCCTAACTTAGCTGGTTCTACACATCTTCACAACATATTTGACGCCCCATGTTTCGTGACGTCACGTCCGGTCTTGGGCTAGATAGTGGTAGGCGAGGCGAGGTGAAATATTTTCACTAAAGAAAAATGTGCGTCATAGTCAGCGACTGCAAAACATGTTTGGTGTAAGGTTAAAAAAAAATTATTTCTGCACATGCTGACCTGGCCTCGTAACATGTTTTAAAAAATGTTATGTACAAAATGTTACACAATTATTTTCGAATATATACCTAACTCAATGAAAATCAGTGTTGTTTGGCAATTATAATTTTTAGCGTTGTAAACCTTTACAATCAATATATAGGGTATGTTGTTGATACATTTTAGATCTATCTTTCTGTATTTAATAGATTTAAAGGATTAAATGGAGAGCAAATAACGTAATAATTAATCTTAAAAACACGTGAAGAATAAAGTATGTTGTTGATTTAATTCATTAAATTCAAATAATGAACAAGACAATGTCTAACTCAATTTTATGTATGGCTATAAGCTATGAGGGAAAAATTAATGAAAAATATGATCACTCAAATCTGAGTATATAAGTCTATAATACATACAATACACACTAAGCACATTAAGGAAAGATATGATTACTTAACTCTGAGTAAACCAACTTCATGCAAGAGGTTTAAGAGAAGATATGCTGTATTAACTCCTGAGTTTAACTGTCCATAAACGTGATATGACAAGTTAGGATGAATAATCTCCATCATTTACTCTTTAAGATAGTAAGTATACCTGATGATGTTCCACCATGGTATGGTTTATAAAATAGGGTCAAAGTGTAACTCATCAAACTAGGGCTGACACCTTTCAGGGTGGATGGAATGTGCACTAACGCAGACAAAACAGAGTATAGACGACCAAGAGAACATGATAAAACATTTTTTTTTGCCAAATTAAATCAAATATAGTTCCAGTAGAAACAAATAGTTTAATTTTCTTCACATGATGATCTCATCATTTGTTGAATATCTTTAGAGAGTGTCCTGGAATTTTATGACAAATTTCTATCTACATTAAACAAAAGTTGCTAGTCTAATGCCACTATACTCCTGACAGCAACTGTTGATATCAACATGTGAATAAAATTAAACTCTATGTTTGTACTGAAGCAGTATTTAATTTAATTTGGCCAAAAAATGCTTTGATACAAAAACTGCAAAAACACATACACTTTCTGGCGTCCCCTACCGTCCCAACTTAATATTGTGCATAATCGGTACGACCAGGACCCAGGTAGTTTTTTAGTTACAAAAGTTAATAAACATTTTCCTTTATTCTTACGTCAATCTTGATGGATAATATCGATTCATATAAAATAAAACTAATAATATATTAGCAAATTAAAATATTAATTAATCTTTAAACTCAAATTTCACTATTTGCTCTCTCTACTTATTTATATTTGTTGAACAATATTTTTACTTTTTGAAAGTAAATTTATATAATAAAATTCCAACTTTAATGTATTTCTAAGAAAGATTATACATAAATTAATCAGTAGGCCTATATAGTTCTGGTTAGTTTTAAGAAATGTAACGATTGCTTCGTTTATAAATATACATCGAGAATGTGTTAAATCACTGATAAATTTGATAGTTGCTTTAGTTTACAGTGAAAAGAATTAATATTACTGTAATCATGACTACTTTGACTCAAAGTAAATGCTACTTACTGTGAATTACCTAAAAATGAACAAAATATTAATTAGAGCGAATTAATATTATTTTCCATGAGATGTAACAACCTTGTTTTGTTTAAACAAATAATTGATTTTTGAATCCGCAATCTAAGAGAGAAAGCTTTAATAAAGTTGTACATATTTTAATATATTTGTAATATGCGTATCTCAAGAGAGTATATATTACAATATCAAAAACTAGTGATCTTGCTATGTGAGTGTTTGGGTATAATAATTATTAATAAAATTAGTTAGCTTTGGCCTTTAATTTGTATTTTCTTCTATGTTACCATTTCATGCCGTTAAAAGGAATATGTAAACATTGAATAAACAATTATTTATTCATATTTGACACTAAACAAGAGATAAACCATCAAACTAAACTTATCAACGGGAGTTGTTTAGTTTGGGTCAAATAGTGCTAACATAAAATCAATATGAACTTTTCTAATGACAAATGTAGGTTATACATGAAAATGTTTGATAAATTGGATCAAAGCTATCTTTAAAATATCAAAAGTGAACAATTATAACTAAACTTTTCACACACAATAATCAACCCTGGGATATTGTAACTATATTATATATTTACAGAAGTTACGCATTTGTTTTAGTCACGATTCCCTCATTAATTTGAATTCTCAATATAACTAAAGAAACAATAGAGGGACTTAGAAGACATAAAAAGTGTATTAATTAATCTAAATACCGGAACTATAAGACCTGTGTTGTCCTTATTTCTGTAAACCCAATCAAAGAAGAAATGGTTGCGAGCTAACGAATAAGAATAAACAAGGTGCATCTTTATAAATTGTATTTCTTATACTATCTAACTTAAACAATTTACTAAAATTAAGACATCCTATTAATACGCTAGAATGGTTAAAATAAAAAGTTCAAATACACAAGTAAATAGGCCATAGCTCCAACACACTTCGAGCTACTCGTTTCAATTCCATCAACAATAATTTAATTTCTCCTCAGAGTATTTTTCAAGGACTAATGTTTAGCCTTCAGGCTCTGTGGTGTGAGTATTATACAAGCAGCACATTGCTATGTTACGCCCTTAGAGTTAGTACAAAACTTCGTTTCAATTATCATGTAAATAGTGATACGTTTACCCATAGAGCATTTCTAAAACCACGTCTAAATAGATCTCAAAACAGTGAACAGCGACAATGGTATTTTCAGATCTAGTTTTGGTTTCTTCCTTCTTTTTTTTTACAGTAGAAAACTAGTTTTGTAACTGTTTTTTTTTATCTTATCTGTGCACTAATGCATCAACCCAGTCAAACATTTGATTTACTTGTAATAAAATTCAAGTTTTGCCCTTCAGTCAAATATGGTAATTTTACGAGAAGGCAAACATGAAAAAATATAAAAAAACCTGCGTGGATTGACAGGCCACAGGAAGCCATTTAATATGAAAAGAAGGGGAAAAAAGATTCTCCCAAATTTAATTTATCCACTATTTATTCATAACGTAACCTAGTAAGTAGGCTAGTCCGCCCACGTGAGATGACGTCACCGTTGTCGTCCCACGCGTGCGCAGAAGTCATCCAGTGGCGCGCGCATGCCCCGGTGCGTGGGACGACCAGCTTCCTGGACTATCATGGACTAACGATGATAAAACTGCCTCTGCCTTAAAGTTCTGTCTGCACGTGATTAATTTTAGAGATCTATCTTAAATTAGAGATCTAGCTTATTTGATCAAATGTGAATTAATAATTTTAGTTCATGTTCTATTGTAATAACTTTAGTAATTGATTGGATGTCAATAGTTTTTATAAAATTTGTTTTATTTATTTCTTCTTTGGTTATCATGTATATAGAATATTATATACATGGTGATGATAATATTAATAGTATTATTTTATTAGTTTTATGTTTGTTTTATCAAATATATTTATTAGCTATTATTCAATTATAATTTTATTGCGTTGGGATGTTTTGGGCCTAGTTTCATATTGCTTAGTAATTTATTTTCAGAATGTAAAATATTATAATGCTGGGTTATTAACTGCTTTGTAAAATTGGCCTAAAAGAAATTTTTTCAAAAGTCCCTGGAATAGTTGTGCTTAATAAAAGAGTTACATTTTTAGTAGCTGAACATAGCTATTTTCTGGAATTTAAAAGTTATGTTCGTATTTCTACCAAGTGAATCACGCAATAAAATAAGTAGCTGTAGTGTGTAATTGACCACCTCTGGCTATAGATACAGAGGTCTCGGGTTAGATTTCTGGCGCTTCCAGATTTTCTGGAATTGGAACGGGGCTAACTCAGCCTCGTGAGTACAAATTAGGAGTTACTTGAATAAAGAAGTAGCGACTCCTGTGTATAAAACGATATTAATGGCTGGAGGGTTCATTGTGCTGACAACATTACACCCTCTATCCGCAAATGTTGGCACTAATTTTGCCCAAATACGGCAGCCTCTTGGTAGATCTAGCTTGCTTGTGGGATGCTGCCCTGGAGTATTTGGAGTAGTTTATTATCTACGTATGTAAATAATAAACATAAATTAACTATGTTGGTGCACAATCATTAGCCAATCATGTGGACTTATGGGTATGGATTCGATCAAAACCAAAATGAGGTTTTCGATCCTCTTCCAGGAGAATCCTTGATAACTTAAAAAACAAATTCCTCCAAGCCTTGTTTTTATAGATGTAGTATACAACAGTAATTATTATAAGTGTTATTTTATCAATGTTAATTAATATCTATCATAAGTGACATCCGAGCAAGATTACCAGTAGCGCACTTCCTTCATTCCACCACCTTGCTTATTGTCTTACTACCCTTTCATGCTATCAAAATATTTACACATATGCCACAAAGATGAGGGAGTTAGAATTGATAGAAAGTGAATCTTCATTTGCTTCGAGGGAGAGGGAGATAATATTTATATGATCTCAGTTAAGTTCTCACAGCCTGGATCAAAACTCTGACTTCTCCATCATTACCAAATCAAAAAAGAAGTTAATTTGACGCTTTGGCTCATGCAACCAGAACTTCGGGTATATTTCCCATCCTCAGCTAGTTTTTGAACTTCTGTTGAAGAATGTAGTTGTGAATCATCTTAGAGCAAACACCCTGGCTACAACCAAGAGCTCGAGGACGTGACACTCGCATCTAACTACCCTGGCTACAACCAAGAGTGAGCTCGAGGAACGATGAACACACTCGATCTAACTACCCTGGCTACAACCAAGAGCTCGAGGACGTGACACTCGCATCTAACTACCCTGGCTACAACCAAGAGCTCGAGGACGTGACACTCGCATCTAACTACCCTGGCTACAACCAAGAGCTCGAGGATGTGACACTCGATCTAACTACCCTGGCTACAACCAAGAGCTCGAGGACGTGACACTCGCATCTAACTACCCTGGCTACAACCAGGAGCTCGAGGACGTGACACTCGCATCTAACTACCCTGGCTACAACCAAGAGCTCGAGGACGTGATACTCGTATCTAACTACCCTGGCTACAACCAAGAGCTCGAGGACGTGACTACTCCATCTAACTACCCTGGTTACAACCAAGATCCGAGGACGTGACACTCGCATCTAACTACCCTGGCTACAACCAAGAGCTCGAGGACGTGACACTCGTAACTAACTACCCTGGCTCAACCAAGAGCTCGAGGACGTGACACTCGCATCTAACTACCCTGGCTACAACCAAGAGCTCGAGGACGTGACACTCGCATCTAACTACCCTGGCTACAACCAGGAGCTCGAGGATGTGACACTCGTATCTAACTACCCTGGCTACAACCAAGAGCTCGAGGACGTGACACTCGCATCTAACTACCCTGGCTACAACCAGGAGCTCGAGGACGTGACACTCGCATCTAACTACCCTGGCTACAACCAAGAGCTCGAGGACGTGACACTCGCATCTAACTACCCTGGCTAACCAAGAGCTCGAGGACGGGACACTCGCATCTAACTACCCTGGCTGCAACCAAGAGCTCGAGGACGTGACACTCGTATCTAACTACCTGGCTACACCAAGCTCGAGAACGTGACATCGTATCAACTACCCTGCTGCAACCAAGAGCTCGAGGACGTGACACTAGTATCTAACTACCCTGGCTACAACCAAGAGCTCGAGGACGTGACACTCGCATCTAACTACCCTGGCTGCAACCAAGAGCTCGAGGACGTGACACTCGTATCTAACTACCCTGGCTACAACCAAGAGCTCGAGAACGTGACACTCGTATCTAACTACCCTGGCTGCAACCAAGAGCTCGAGGACGGGACACTCGTATCTAACTACCCTGGTTACAACCAAGAGCTACCTGTTAGGCCATTTTAAGGAGGAATATATATCCTCACAGCTCTTAGAAAATAAATATTGCAAATGCGGGAGATAACTTTTGTTTTTTTGTAAGAGCTTTATTTTATTATTACATAAACATATATATATAAAAACATAAAGAAACAAACAGTTGACACTAGCCCCGAAGGGCTCTCGAAAACACACACGACATAGGATATATAACAAACTTCATATAGATATACAATGGCGCCAATTAACTTTTTTGTTCGTTACTAAAACAACCCGGCTCGGTGGCGTATCTGTCTCACGCACTAGTCGTGTTGAGCTAGACTACCCAGGACGGGGAGATTGAGGTACGAATCTCGGTCGGGTGAGCTGGAGGGGGTTTTTACTAAATGGTTTTCCACTCTCTCTCCACGCAAATGTGGGTTAATTACCTCTAGCTTCAAACTTCCCAATTCCTAATCTATTAGTGTAACTTGTACTTAAGCGTAAAACCCAAAAGGTAGTTAAGACTCGGCGCTTAGAGATAGAATAACTATAACAAAGAAGAAGTGACGCGTCTCGGTGGCTGTTTGGTCCAAACTAGACTGTCGAGAACAGAGAGATTGAGTTTAGAGTCTTGGTCAGGTGGACTTAGGATAGTTTTTCTTAAATGGTTTTTCAATCTACCTCCATGCAAATGTGAGTACACTTCCTATAATATAAACTCCCTCATCCCTAAGCCATTAGCAAAATTAGTACGTAAGCGTATAGCCCAAATGGGTAGTAAGACGTGGTTCTAAGAAAGAATAAAGTAGAACAATTAAGTGACTCGCCTCAGTGAACGAATAGTCTAAGACGTCACTATCGTGTCAGAACCAGCTTACTTATGACTGACCCTGTAATAATTGTTTTTTCCCCTTGACAAAATTACCCTTTATTTAATACATTGGTTGACTGTTTAGGAATCTATTTGAGATTTACACAAATTTAATATTAAGAGGGGCACATTAACAAAACTCTCAAGCCACGAATTTAATATTAAGAGGAGTAACATTAGTAAAACTCCCAAAACATAAATTTACTCCTTAGTGAAAAGATACAATCCCGTATTGGAAACTATCAGAGACCATATCTCATAGAAAATGACTGATCACAAAACTGAGACCAAATGGAACCCACATCAGTGAGAACACAAACTGAAGCCTGAGGCTCGTCTTTATTGGTTGAACAGAGACGCGAAGGTCGAGGTTCAATTATCAGCAGTGACTACTCAGGTGTTTCTACCTCAACAGTTTCTCACTCTCCACGCAAGCAAATACGGGCAGATCTCATCTAGTTTCTGCCTTTATCAACCCTTCACTAATTATGTTGTTCAATCCGAACTACTCGGATGGATAGTATTCCCCGATGCACATACACGTGTATGTGAATTGATATAGACTACATATATTTACAAACATAATATATATTTATATATATGTACAAGTATATTAGTATGGCATATATATATATATATAGATATTTTAATAGATATATAATATAAACATATATATGTAGGGAGGTAAAATTAATAGCAACCAACCAAGTGGTGGGCACATGGGCTAGCTAGGATAAACTAAAATATGCTGAAGATCACGAAGAAACTTAAGTCTCGAAAACACTGGGGAAAGTGTTGGGATTCCTGGTAAGGCAACAATGTAAGACCTGGACTTACCATAATAAAGTACAACAATAACAACCAACAAAGTGAATACCAATGATGGATTGAGTCTCTTACAATGTACAATAGCTAACACAAACATAAATGGCGTCAACTGTGCTAAAATATACTCAACAAACAAGGATATTAATAATATGATGAATTTTAACAAGGATATTACAAATAAAATTATTTTTTTAAATGACAAGTAAATGTAGATTATTGTTTTGTAATATATTGTTAATGTTTTCAAACTCCACCAAAATCCTACCTTTAATACTCGTCTTTATACAAAGGTAGTATTACAATAAATTATAAAATATCATAGTTTATAAATATGAATAATCAATAAAGGATAAACCAATTCAATTTACGTGTCCTTTATGGATCAAAAATTGGCCAATAAATAGCATTAAAAATGTACTGAAGAAAAATAGTTTGTTAGTTTAGTTTAAATATTGTTCCTTTAAAAATAACAATACGTAACTAATTATGATAATTTAAATTCCCCTTCTTTTTAATTTATCATATGATGATAAATTATTGTGATCGGGAAAAAATCGATCCCATGACAAATGTTCACGTTATATGTGAACATAAACCCAAAAAACTAGATTTTATAATTCTCTCCGTCCCCATGTTTGTCTCTCTCTGGCCATGAGTCATAAACGGTTTGATGAAATTTGTTTAAATTTCATATTTTGATTTCATAGAGATATACCACAAAACTAATATTTTTTCATAAATTTACCCTACACCTTCAATAAGGGTACTTTATTGATGAGTAATTTTTTAGAATTCCAAATATTTCAAAAACATCTCTAGCGATTTGGTTCCAAATTTGTATCTTAGGGGTGTTTGACTTGACAAATAATGATGTATATATAGCTACTTGTTTTGGGGGTTAAACCTCATTTATGGGTATTGGGTAGTTTAGATGCTCTCTCACTTAAATCTCGGCATTTCATGTTGTCAGCCTTGGGTTCTAATTATCTCACTCCCAGATCAGACATAGGCAATTTGTTTGGGTATATTACTACTTCTTTGGCTTTTATTTGTTTGTTTAAGCTAATACATTGCAGGGCGATATATAAACATAGTTTATTGTGTGAGGTTAGATGTATATAAAATACTTATATAGTAAATAAATACTTAAATAGTACTTAAATACTTAAGTAGTAAATGTTTAAAAACTTGAGCTATAAATCGACAAATTGAGTTTAAAATTTAAGAAGTATCCTAATCGAGAGTTGTAATCACACAAAGTAGGGAGTGTGATATGACTAATATATCCATACACATAGGTAGAAAATTCTGCTCAACAGTACCGTATTGGTATCGAGCCCCAGTCTTCAGACTCAAAGTAAGGTACACTATCCGTGTTGCCCAGCCCTGACTGGCCACTCACTGTTGTTTCCTTCTCAGCCCTGGCTGGCCACTCACTGTTATTTCCTTCTCAGCCCTGACTGGCCACTCTCTGTTGTTTCCTTCTCAGCCCTGACTGGCCACTCACTGTTGTTTCCTTCTCAGCCCTGACTGGCCACTCTCTGTTGTTTCCTTCTCAGCCCTGACTGGCCACCCACTGTTGTTTCCTTCTCAGCCCTGACTGGCCACTCTCTGTTGTTTCCTTCTCAGCCCTGACTGGCCACTCTCTGTTGTTTCCTTCTCAACCCTGACTGGCCACTCTCTGTTGTTTCCTTCTCAGCCCTGACTGGCCACTCACTGTTGTTTCCTTCTCAGCCCTGACTGGCCACTCTCTGTTGTTTCCTTCTCAACCCTGACTGGCCACTCTCTGTTGTTTCCTTCTCAGCCCTGACTGGCCACTAACTGTTTGTTTCCTTCTCAGCCCTGACTGGCCACTCTCTGTTGTTTCCTTCTCAGCCCTGACTGGCCACTCACTGTTGTTTCCTTCTCAGCCCTGACTGGCCACTCTCTGTTGTTTCCTTCTCAACCCTGACTGGCCACTCTCTGTTGTTTCCTTCTCAGCCCTGACTGGCCACTCACTGTTGTTTCCTTCTCAACCCTGACTGGCCACTCTCTGTTGTTTCCTTCTCAGCCCTGACTGGCCACTCACTGTTGTTTCCTTCTCAGCCCTGACTGGCCACTCTCTGTTGTTTCCTTCTCAGCCCTGACTGGCCACTCTGTTGTTTCCTTCTCAGCCCTGACTGGCCACTACTGTTGATTTCCTTCTCAACCCTGGCTGCCACTCTCTGTTGTTTCCTTCTAGCCCTGACTGGCCACTACTGTTATTTCCTTCTCAGCCCTGACTGGCCACTCACTGTTTTTCCTTCTTAGCCCTGACTGGCCACTCATGTTATTTCCTTCTCAGCCCTGACTGGCCACTCACTGTTGTTTGCTTCTTAGCCCTGACTGGCCACTCACTGTTATTTCCTTCTCAGCCCTGACTGGCCACTCACTGTTTTTCTTCTCAGCCCTGACTGGCCACTCACTGTTATTTCCTTCTCAGCCCTGACTGGCCACTCACTGTTTTTGCTTCTCAGCCCTGACTGGCCACTCACTGTTATTTCCTTCTCAGCCCTGACTGGCCACTCACTGTTGTTTGCTTCTCAGCCCTGACTGGCCACTCACTGTTTTTCCTTCTCAGCCCTGACTGGCCACTCACGTTGTTACATTCTCACCCAATTCCCTGTTCCATGGCCTAACGGTTGCCTCGAGGTGTCATATCCCCTGTGTTATAATGTTGCGTTCTTCCCTCCCTTACTTGACCTTGTAATTCTGAACCGCTTCATTTGAATAACAAGTCTCAAAAACATACATTTACAATATTTCAACTGAGACGAGTTTCAAGACGCGACGAAATTTAAATTAGCTAGGAGCCCTATTTTTCTCAGATTTCGACTAAATTTTTTGCCCTTGCCAAATCTTGTTCTAAGCGAATAAATATAGTGAGTACGCGTGCTGATTGGTTAACCAATATTATTATTTCGTTCCGTAGGGCCGTAATTTCGAAACCATAAAGTGTTATAAGAGATTTAATATTTATTTGTATCGGCTTTATGATTAAATTTCCCCATTTTAATCTACAATTTCCTAATCTGTCAGCCATCTTTACCGTTTAATGTATTTCTCTCTGCAATTTAAAGGCTTTAGTAAACAGGCAATATGATGTAAATTATCTTATTTTCCGGACCATAACAAGTTATTTTTATTTCTGGAAACAAATTATCTAAAATTGCTCTGCCTCTTATGATCCAAGGACTACTCCATAATTTTGTATAGCTTAAATATTACCCTTTAAAATCTCAATCTTCTTATGATACAGTACAAGAAATATGATATTTAAAATGTTTAAGAAAGTTCACAAATGTTGGATTTTGTGCGTACGCATAGGTGGATGACATAAGAAAAGCTTTTATAATGTGTTAAACATAAACTTAGAGAATCCAACACCTAAAACTATCAAAATTTAGATAATTTGTCAAAAGTGACTGTCTCAATATATATTATATGGTCTATTAATTCATAAAATAAGCTCCAGTAAATATTTGATCTTTCAGATAGTCTTGTCTATGGTGGTTAGACCGTAGCAAGAACTTTAAACAAATAACTTTGTTATATAATATTATGAGCCGTAAAGTTATTTAATTTTGTCTTGTATTGTTTTAAAATTAATTTATTTAGAACTGTTATCAATACGAAAATTCTATATTGTGTTGTATGAGTTTTACCAATCTATGAGTTTGAATTTAATCGAAACAAAATGTTCTTGTGAATTGTGAGGGTCTAAGGTATGGCTAGTAATTAGAAGATAACCTGTAAGGTTACTCAGGCATCACACATTTTCCCCTCCTTTCTGAGATAGAAAATTGACTTATTTTAACTACAAATTTATGAGCGAATGCGTTAAACAAGGTCAAATATTTAATCGAGTCATACATACAAATCAAATACAATCACATTATTTTTATAATTACATAGATCTAAAATAATAAATATTTCACATACATTAAGCACAATAAGTGAGCTAAACAATAATGCAACTAGTATTTTTTTTAAATGCCATAACGGATATAGAATTATAAGAGGTTTTCGACACTAGAACTTTTTTTTTTGCCTTTCTAAAAAAATGTTAAATACTTTTAGTTTTAACTTCAAAGACATTCATGGTGTATTGAAAACTTTCAAATATTTTTTTCTCAATTTTGTCATGAAATAGAAGGAAGAAAAACCGCTATATCACTTTAAGAAAGTGCCATTATAAACTCTGTCGTGTATTTTGAATATCAAATTGTTGACCAACATGTTATTTCATAATCCATTGGATAGAGCTAATTTATAAGGATATATAAGGTAAGATTTCATTATCTATAATTTCGGTCTCCCCTATAGATGTGCACTGCCTCTTGGTTTATTTTATTAGCTACCTTCGTGTTAAAACTATAATATAAAATAGATAAAATTGCTCCTTAGTAATCCTTCAGTAAAAATTACAGACCAAGGTTTGTTAAACAAACTAATAAAGAACGCCATCTTACTTATTACACAGGAACCAATTAAAAACGAACTAATGATATTTTTCAAGGTTATTTGGGCATTTGGTAAGGAAAGTTTCTAAATTTTATCAAATTTCTTGAGGATTTGTTTGCATTGGTAGGCAAGTGATGAGAAGATCAGTGTTCAAATACGTTAAGGCCGTCGTGAGAAGTTTTCTTTTGTTAAATGTTTTCCCACTCTCCTTCAAAACAAATGTGTGTACACTTACTATGAATTATACCTCCATAGTTCCTGACTTACCATCGTATTTGTACAGTCCAATCAAATAGAGAAACACAGTGACTAATAAAAGCACATCAACACAAAGTGCATTAATGTATATTTTATATATGTTTTCACTCATGACGTAGCTTTTAGATGAATAAGGTGGAAATGATATAGAACTTCTTCATTTTGGCAATCGCTGACAATAATTATTTAAATATGCTGCGTAAACAATCGCTGTGGATTAAATATGGACTAATATTATCAAATTTAGTCAACAATAAGGATTAACTTGATATTTGAATTTTACTAATCGTAAAAATTCACTAAATTTTAAAGATGGCTTTTTAACAAGTATTTCTTGCGATCCAAAATGAGAATTATATCAAAATTAAATAATAATTTTTCTTCCTTAATTGCCTGTTCACCCTCTGAGTTTTAAAACCCAACTTCAGGGGCGATGTTGGCTCATTATTATTCAATAGTACCGATCTATTGTTATAGACAGATCTCTTTGTGTAAATACATTTTATTGGTTGTGATGGTAAATATGGAACGAAGGGAAGGGAAGTTGTGAGACGGAGATCGTGTGATCGTGTGAAGTTTCTAGATCAAATCCTTGCACACTGTGACTTTAAACATAAGCGCTGTCGGACCCATTGTGAGTTTTGGGCTGAAATTAAATAAGAGTAAATTCTGTACTTTAAATGTAAGTCTGTTAAATGTTAATGCATGGTTTTACACCGATATCTGTTTATAATATACTCCAGTTGTCTATATCAGCTTTGACTGAGGTTTAAATTTGAACTTGACATCCACATACAATTAGAGTTAAAGATGAACTTTATAATGGTTTTTGTTGGGATTTAAATTTTGTTTTAGTGTTATCATCCCTCGAGAATTAAGAAACAACCTACCCACATCAATGGAGGCACCAGGTATATTTGCCAGTGATGAGATGACTGCAGTTTTAATCCCGGCTGTGTACAATGAGGGAAGGGTTTTTCCCAAACTGTTTTACCAAAATACCTCTGGGCAAATGCGGGTACACGTTCTCTGAATTATATCCTCATCATTCCCACTCCATTAATGTAACTAGACATGGAAAGGCTGGGTGGAAATAAAACGCAGTTTTAAGAAAGAAGTAGTAATTAGTTACGAACTGTAGATTATCTTGTTGTTTGGCTATTTTGGCATCAATAAGATGCTAGTTTAAGTCCGTATTTTTACTGATAAGTATCATAACACACAAGAACATTGATGTAATAAATAAACTATTGCCTCAGTGGATATGTCTCCTTTAGTCTGATACAAGTAGTAATCTCACCAGATTTTTAATATTCGTCGTGAGTGTAGTGGTATTTGAACAGAAACTTTTTAAACGAAAAGAAAAATTTCCTGGTTAAACTCCTCGGTGACAATGACAAATATTCAAAAATTGTTAATTACTACATGTATAAAACTAAATTTAACATAACCCACTTGGCTGTTTGAGTGGTCTAAGGCCCTATCTCTCTCTCAATAGACTAGACTGACCATAGCGGGGTTATCACGGTTTGAATCCCGGTCAGGTATTCTGAGAATGATTTTTCCCTAAATGTTTTTCCCTTCTCCCCCTTCCTCTAAAAAAACTTTCCCATTACCTAACACAATAGCGTATTTAGTATATAGGCATAGCAACCGAACGGGTGGTGAAATGCTGTGTTGAAATAATTAGAAGTGTCTACTGAAGCAATATTTGATTCATTTTGACCAAATTAGTTTTTTGTTATAATAACGGACAAAATATTCACTTCTTCTTACGTATTCTTCCCTGCAGGTTTAATAGTCTGCTCCCACATAACATCGACGTCGCTGTTAAAGTACAATGTAGCAACCATATTGCCATACTTTATCAAATATATTAAAACTAAAGACTTAGATAGTGATTGATAATAAAGATGAATGAGAAAGAATAGGCTAAAAAGTTAAATTAAAGCAAAGTGATAATTAATGCGTTAAAACATTTTACAATGAGAATCATAGCAATAAATAAAAACATATACAATAATATGAGTCAAAGGGGGTAAGCTAATAGAGTGAAATATATATATGGTTGGCAATATTTAAAAGTAAACCTGCAAGTCAAAAATATAACAAAACAATGGGTGTAACATGGTAATAACAATTAGAATGAAAGTTGGATTAATTAAAAATAAATAAACTAAATATAAACAATTGATACAGTTTTAAAAGAGTGAAATATAAAGCAGATAAGAGCATAAGTATAATAATTTCATGAGATATAACGTGATTGAAAAACGTAGTTAAGAGATGGTCATATAATATCAATTGATATAAGTAGAACAAAGTAACAGAATAATAAATTAAAAGGTTAAATTTTAAATCATTAACATAGAGTGAAATTAAGTAGTTGAAAAAGGTTAAATTGTATGATATGATATACTGAGAAATAACAATTATTTAAATTAAGGTGACTGATTACATAAAACATTAAAAATAAGTTAAAATGGGAGGGGGGGGGGTAAAATAGTTTAAACCAGTTAAAAACAAAAGTGGAAGAGATAAAATAAGCTAATATAATGGAGGCTAAATTGATTAGAAACCTTTTAATTTACAAGAGATTATAAAGAAATTCGTATAAACAGGTATCTAAGTCTTGTCTAGAAGGATTTTACGTCCCTTACTCCTTTAGCAGTGTTCCTGTGTTGATGTTGGTTGCAGGAACTCTAATTTTCCGACATGTTTCGGTGCTAATATCAGCAGCGAACCATAATCATGGAGTTCGGTAGGTGTTGAGACACGATGTGTAACGAACTAGGATGTAGACTCAACTTTACTTTATCAAGTTCAAGTGTAAAATAATGCAAGTACAGCGGCGTCAACGTGGCACCACCAACACCTAATGCAGACGTGACCTTGAAGAGAAATGTACCTCCACAGTGCAGCTGGTTCAAGATCTGTCTTAGGACGCCCTCAGGTTTCCAAGGAGCTAGGTCACGTTCCTGTTGAGCGGCGAGGAACAAACAGTAGTCGGGGGGGTCCACCTGTCAATGGATGTGTCCGTTGTTTGGCCCGCGCCTGGACCTGTTTCCTTATAAAGACAGAGGCTCTAGCTACCTGCAGCGGTGACGTTAGGAAGCGTAGGCTTATCGTAGCTATGACGTCACGTAGTAGAGCCGACGTCACACGAATTGCCGCACAGAAGTGTTGATTGTTTTACTGCGTCTTAGTACCCGATCGTGTTAGACACATGCATTATTACGCCAACAAAGTATGGAGGAGAAAGGTATAATTTAGGGGAATGTTCCTGCATTTACGGGAAGGGATCGTGAGGTACCATTTAAAGAAAAACCACTTCAGTGCACCCAACAGGGATTCGAGTACCATTCTCCCCATGACCGACAATCCACTCCAACATGGGAGTGAAGCCTGTCACACTAGCGCTACTTGAAATGAATTTCACACTTCATAATTATTTACTAATAATATAAATATCATCCAAATTATCCGTATTTATTTTTTGCAGAGTGCATCTTACTTCTCATCCAGGCTACATTCATAATTACGGTTAGAATAAGAGTGAGGAGGGTAGAGCTTAGAGGAAATGTACTCGCAATTGTTTGGAGTATAACATCTGGGATAAGAAACCTCTTCCCTCAGTCGGGAATCAAACCTCAACCTCCTCGTCCCAAAGAGACCAGACTAGACCGAGACCATAGTACGTTTTCTCACCGATGTCAGCATGAATATAGTGTAGACATTGTCTTTTGTTGTTACTGCTAAAATTAAAATTGCAGAATTTTCTCTCTTTTTTAAAAATTTCATTGACTTATACTTTGCTGAGCCTTTTTTAAAATCTATTATAATTCTGGCTAGTTGCTTGTTTTATGTGTGGCCTTTCATTTAAAATACTTCAGTGTCTACATGCCACTGGTTTTCGGCAGTTTAATTCTTTCACTCGGTGGTTGTTACATTTTGAGACCCGCCACGGCCTTCTGCCGTCCGGTAAAGGACAAACTAAAAGTTGTTGCCAATTTGTCTAACAGATGCCAGCACTAACTCAATTTGTGGCCAAAACTAGACTTAGTTTATTGTTTAGTTGTACCCTTGAAGTTTTATTTTAATCGTATGACATATATGACTGGGAGGAAGATGTCATCCAGTTCGGTCGCCTCTATGTAGACTATTAGCCACTCTGGTGGCACAGAATTCCACCCAGGTTACACCTGTGGAGGTTGTCTACACGTCATACCCGCAATGAGATTATGTCAAGGTTAATATGAAGGTATGGATCTGGTGTGAGTCTTAACCGAACTTAAGCCTAATTTACCAACTCTTGGTGACCATTGGGATAATTTACCTTAAGATAAAAATACTCAAGGCACCTTTCGGGAGCTGAGTCCGGGACCCCTAGACTCGTGGCCAAGTTCACTGCCACTACATCATGGGGTCGGCTACTCTTCAATTGAAACACTATAAAACCTGTGCAGTGACTATTTTTATTGGTAAGGCCAACAAAAATTATATTAGTTACTCAGTTTGAGAGGTTGTGCACGTCGCTATTGTGGATAAATGACCGGAAAATGCAGAGGTAGATATTATTTGAGAAATCAGACTCGCAGGAACAACATGGATTATATCTATCTCCAATGGATTTCAGCTCCAAATGACTTTAATTTCGTGATACAATTTTTGGAATGACACGCTATTCGTTTGGCATACCAAATAAGGTTATCAAGTCCCGTACGCCATCGCTATGATGTAATTAATTTCCTACCCTTCTGAGTCGTCATCTGGCAGTTGTCACAAAAAACCGCCATATTTAAGGAAATACAACCACCGTATTCAACCTCCATACTCTAATCTTATCAACAAAAACCGAATGACAGTTCCAGACAATCAACCACACTATAATCCGGACCCTGCATCAAATCTTCCTGCTCAGATACGTTTAGATCTTAGATTGTGAAACTTTTATTTTAAAAACATTATAAAATGTATAATTCAATATAAATTTTTTGTTTGTTAAAATATGACTTAAATTTAACTTTATTTGACTAACTATATAATTATTTTAAAATCAATGTAATTAGTGTTTGAAGGAAAGACGCATTCTTTCAATGGCCCTCTTACCTCATTTATGTGGTAATAATCAAATTGCTGTTTTTATGTAGATTTTAGCACGACGGCTTAAAACCCAATCAGGTCATAGATATGCTTACGTACTAATCATGCTTGTGGTTTTAGGGATTAGAAAGGTTATATTTAGAAAAAATGTACCTGAATTCATGTGGAGGGAGATAGTGGAAAACCATTAGGAAAAAAACAATCAATACACCTGACTGAGATTTGAACCTTAATCAAGTTATAATTGGCCATCTATTCTACTTCAGAGTAGTGCCTTAGACCATGTGGCCACCGAATCAGGTAAGAGCTGTAATAATAATAATAATAATAATAATAATGATAATAATAATAAAGCACTAGTGCCTAAATCTTCAATGTCAGATACAATCAATTGTATTTTTAACCTGATGTCTTAAGCTGGGAGTATGGTGAACGCTAGCTAAGTGGCAGTGTTTTTGCATTTTTTTTTGACCAAAATACATAGAATATTGCTCCAGTAGAAAAAAGAGAGTTTAGCTTTATTCACATCAGATCACACCAACAGTTGTTGAATATCAGTCAAAGCTGTCCTGGGATTCAATGACAACATTTTCTTTTCATTTAAAACGTTTGTCAACTAATGTTGCCCTTTGACAAGATATCTTGTGAATGTGGGGAATGCCAGGCCTCCACCGTGGTTAAGATTCCACGTTAAATTGTAGGTCCTTCATTTCATCTCACAATCACCCTACCATTACACATTAGCGTAAGTGCGTATAACCCGAACGGGTAGTAAGACGCGGTGCTAATAATAATAATAATAATAATAATAATAATAATAATAATAATAATAATAATAATAATAATAATAATAATAATAATAATAATAACTAATGTTGCTTTTCTCGTGTCAGATATTCAACAACGTTTTGGTCATTGTGTCAAGAAAATTAAGCTCTATGTTTATAGTGGAGAAATATTTTATTTATTTTTGGCAAAAAATAAAATGCTCTGCTATAATATCTCCAGAAACACTAACCAATTCCCACACTCCCTACATCACCACCATAAGACCTTTGTTTTTTAGTGTGTTCATTATTAAGTCCGAGTTTTTTTTAATTGTCAACGTTGACAAAGGATGTATTTTTACATCTGTGAGCTCTATCAAATGAATCTTCTTATTTTCTCTTGATCTCCCGAAGAGAGAATTATTCTGATCATGGAAAAAAAAAATCAAATTAGAGGTTTTTATGGATGCCGACGTTTTATGACCCCTAGACCCCAACAAATTGTGTTTACAAAGCCGTTGCTCTGTTTGTGTGTTACTTAGAATAGAGCCATAATTCTCTTTACCAATAAGACTAAAGCTTATCTATGCTTTCTATTAGGTTCCCCAGAGGGAGTTTTGTAATTAAATATTAAACGCTGAAATAAAAGGAATCTTACTCATGGTATAAAAGATATAACAACTTTTCAATCAGATATAATGATTTTGATCTGTCTAGGCACCGTTTATCACCCCAAATAAAATGTCGCATCTTACTACCCCATGAAAATAAGTTGAGGTTAACTTACATGTGCAGAAGAATTTCAATTTTAATCACATCTTCGTAGCTTTTGAGATACGAGATAACTTATTTACGACTCCAAAGTTGAAAATTCACAGAACCAATAGACTAATATATTTCCAAAATGGTGTAAGCTCTTTGGTGAAATGAAATCATCTTTTTCCCTATTATAATTCTATATCATTGTCGTTTCACATATCCTACGAGTTTAAAGTATAATTTAGATAAAGGAGCAAGAAATGTGTGTGGTGTTCCATTATATTTATTTTTATAAAGTTAGTTAACCTGCGTCCATTGAAAACGTTTGATAAAATGTCCTTATGTCGAGACGAGCTCATCAAACCTCTAAGTATTGTGTCGTTTAAGCTCAGCATTATTCCGAGAGATGATCTTTAAGAGTCTTGTATTGTGTGTTTTTTTCCAAGGCATCTTACTACGCACTCCGGCTATATGCATTTAACTATAATAATTTACTATGTATGAGGGAAGGAGAGTTATGAGGTCATGTGCTCATATTTATGTAGAGTGATAGTGAGAAGTCTTTAGTATAAAGTTGCATCAATGAACCCAGACGGGATTCAGACACTGAGCTTCGCGGCCCCAGGAAACCAGACAAGGTGAGCTAGACACTATTCTGTATGCCCACCAGTACGGGTGAATAAGTTGAGAATATTTCTGTGCTTGTTCCTCAAATCCCCAAACAACTAAAATAAAATGTAATGTTTTATATATATTTAATAACAAATTCTCAAGTGTAATGTTGACTTATGTTGTATACCACCTCTGTGGTCTAGTGGTCAGAGTTCATGGCCACAAACCCAGAGGTCCTGGATTCGGTTCCCAGCACATCCAGATTGTCTGTAAATCAGGGGGTCTGAGACTCTGAAACGTGGTCAGTTCAGCCTCTTGAGGATGAATGAGGAACTTCTTGAATGAAAACATAGCAGATTTGGTCAAGAAAGCTGAGATTAGCGGCTGGAGGGATTTTTTGGTATGACACACTCTATCGTATAAGTTTGCCCTATCTTCGCCAACAGATGGTGCCAGCCTGGTAGGCATGGCTCGATGGCAGGTTGTGCCATGGAGTTTGGAGTTCACTAATAATCTTTCAATGTGGTCTTATCAAAGCCTAGTTCAACGAATTAAAATAAAATGTTGCATGCAGATAATTAATACGCTTGATTGGTAATTCTCTTTTTGATAAAATGCCATATGAAGCCATTGGCTGTCTTTAAGAACCTTGTGGACTCCAGAGATAAAGATGATAAGGGCTAGTTTTTGGAAGTATTGCCTCAGCATTTGTGTAGAGAAAAGTTGTGGAAACCATAAAACGTAAATAAATCAAAACCGTGTACTTTGCTGGGTTTTTTAATCCGACCCTCCAGGGTCAGGGGGTTCATGGTCAGGCTTGCTAACATTCACCCAACATTTCCTGTGCCAAGTATTTTCACAATGTGCTTCATCGTATAGCCTTTCAGAATATTTTTTTATTTCACAAATAATTACATCTTAAATAGTCTCGTAAGACTGAAACACATAAAAAAAAAGTTATGACGGATTGAATCAAAAACGTACAAGTCATTAAAAAAATAACAAGCTAAAAAAAACTTTTTGAAGACAAATTACTAAAGTGTTTAATGTTTTTTTTTGGTTGTTTTTTTTAGTTTTCTATAGTAGTCGTTTTCTCCGAGGCGTTTAGTTTAACAAAAGGAAACATGCAAGGCCAGTAAAAAAGAATCCAATTTGCCGCAAGCACACTGAAGCTATGCTTATTAGGATTGGAAATAAGATTCAACTCTTATTCAGTAAACCCGTTCCAATGGCTTGTCGAATAGAATTGTCCACCCCAATTAAAGAGTTTGATTCCAGAAAAGAGTGAACAGGGTCTATAGCTCTAATATTTGTGTGCAGATGCTGGGTTTTCTATATAATTAGTAAATATTCAAAGGCAAGAAAATTAATGAGTATGAAATAAGTAAGCCTACTGTGCTAGGTTAGTTTAGTTTGTAAGTCATCCACTGATAATTATGATCTGTTTTAATAAGATTCACGTAAAATACTGGTATAGTATAATATGTAAGTTATGTTTCCCCCCCAATAGTAAAACTGCCCATTTCATAAATTGGGCAGATTTCTGTTTATCCTGGGAACTTGCTTCTTCGATTGTCCATCTATAGCATTGGTCAAAAACTCTTATAGTTCATGAATTGGGTAGCACTTGTGCTGCCTAGTTCATAGACTCCAATCATTGCCCAATTCATGAACTAGAAGAGTTTTTGCCCGTAGAATGGACAAGCGAAGAACAGGTTTGGTCTTTAAGTTAATTTAGTTTTTTATTGTTTTAGAATAGAAGTTAGGTTAAGTTATGTTGGGTTAGTTTAAGATACTATCTTAAAACAGATTTCAGTTAAGCTTTTAGTAGCTAGTCAAATAAAATCCAGTTCATGAACTGGGCAAGATTAATAACCATTTTTGCCAAGTTCGTCAATAGGGGCCAAGGGTCAATGGAAGAAGTAAGTTAACAAAAATGAACAGCAATTTTCCCAATTGTTGAAATGGACAATTTCACTATTGGGATGTAGACAACACAAACACACACAGATATATGAATAATATAAATAATCTAATTTTCATAAGAAGAACATTACATGACAGCTAAAAGAATTACTAGATATCTTTTCTTGCATCCATACGTCATTTAAAGCTATCTGAAACTTTTCATTTAGATATATTTTATAAATATAATAAAATAACACAAATAAGTAATAATATAATAAAATGTTATCATAGCGTTTATAAAAGTTCGTCACTTATAAGTAAAGTATTTATTTGGTTATTTTAATTGTGATTCTTAAGACACAACTTAATACAATCACGACTTACCAACTAACTAAACCTTATTATCATATCTGACACGTCTTAACCATTCCTGAGAATAATGATAGGAGCTACTTCTAGCTAATGGTAAAGGCCACAACACAAATACTAAATTAAACACTGTCCGGTATTGAACTAAGGTATCCCAGATTTGTAGTCACTTTCATCACAGTTCTGCTACGAGGACTGTAAAAATAAACCTAGGGAGAATTTATATTGTGTTCAGTGTGACAGTTTAGGATGGCTGCATTCCAACATATGGCAATCGGGTATATTTACATATGAGGGCCCATTCAGTCATCACCGGTAACAGCTTTTCGGTGTCGTCTTGAAAATATTTATTTTTATAGAGTAAAACTAACCATTAACCATTAATTTATTTTGAAAACACTGACTAATTTTGGTTATATTATTTATGTTTAGGTATTCAATTATTATTATTATAAATGACTTATATGAAGTACTATTAGGAAACCGCGTTGAATTTTTTTTTCGTGTGATACCTTATTTATAAGGCAAATTGTGCGATGATAATCTGTCGATGTTACCGGTAGATCATTCTGCGCTATCACAACACCTTTTGACATCACTGAAAATGAGGAGAATTGGCAACAGCGGAGAATAAACTAAAATAAACCTTTTCTCCATAAGACCTGCGGTTCTCTCAGAAGTAATATTCAACGTAGAATAGTTACTGGATATACTTTAACGTATGCATACGCCAATTCATGTTATTTGAAGTTGTCACTAATGATAGATATTTATAATAACACTTTTAAAATAGCAAAATGCTATTAATCTAGGCTGCAAAAATATGTTTGTATTTTGTAAAAGGCTATTCCTTTAAAAATTGGACTATAGCTATGAAATTGTATTATTGCTTTTTCTGATTATAAGAAACCAGACTTGATCGTTTGCACTAATTAAACCCCGCATCCAGATTAGTTTCTACATCCAGCTCTATAGGTTTGCTAATGCAATCATTATTTTATTTAAATCAGCCTAAGACCGTATTAGGCTAAGTTCAAGATTGAGAACAAAATAAACACAATAAATCCTTACCCCGCACAAAAGCCGCCACTACAAGTCCTAAAGCTCACTGTTAAATAAAATATTATTAATTTGATATCCAAAACTGAAAGCATTGTTCACGTTTTTGTTATAACTTTTTCATTCCATAGGAGGCTCACTTCAATTTTTTTTTTCTAAACAGTAGGTACTCTAGAATATCCCAATAATAAACATTGCTTAGTCAATTCATTTGAAATAGAATCAACTGTCTCATTAAAATACGATGACTATGTAGAAATAAAATAAATAATAATGCTACTATCAGGGTTTTTATATTTACTTACCTCTTATTTTATTTTTGAACATGGTTCAATGTAGGTACATAAAACCATCTCATTGTCTTTTGTTTAACAATTGCCGTCTTGAGTTAAAAAGTCATTCACATCCAAGGTATAAAAGCCAAAATATTATTAATATAGAGCATTACTAAAATTCATGATTTCATGATAGGCTGATGTGGTATTCTAGGTAAACATTGAGAGCATCATTGTTAATGGTGAAATAAGAAGTCTAGATCAATATGCCATGCAAAAGTAAATTTAAATCCCGTTAACTTTATTCACTGAAGTTTTATTTAGTTTGGATATGGAGGGTTTTTGACCTCACCTTTAAATATAATTCCGCTAAAACACCTGCTCCCTCCATATAGGCTATGTTCCTAGATCCAACAATGAACAAGATGGCTGACTGTCAATGTGGAAGAACAACAAAGCAATGCCTTCATACGTCTTTCTAATGCACGACGTGTTTCCAAACGTTGTGCTGTCTAGCGGCGGGGAACCTGCAACACTACGCATGACAAATGACTCTAGCGAGGCGCCGCTCTTTAACTTCAAATAATAATAAAAGTAACAATAATAATAACAATAACACAGTAAATAAATCCGCGTTTTGTTCGTCCTCTCTGTTGCCAACATAACCATTTCCATGCCTAATAACTCATCACCAACAAACAAAAATCGCGTCGTAGTTATGTAGGTGATAGCTCAGGATTGTAATTTTTATATAAAGTAATAATCTTTGAAAATCAAAATAGAAGTAAAAAGATGGAGACATAAGAAAATATTTTTATTTCACCACGCTCGTAAACTAGCTAGC
>JBCFYV010000935.1:839799-873596 GCA_039000515.1 Timema cristinae | reverse complement strand
ATAAAACTAAAAACCCTTTTCTTATAGGAACAAGCGGGATTAAACCGGGGAATGGGGCCCTTTTTCCCTACTGACTGAAAAGATTAGGAGTGCCACTGTAAAAACTGCAACAATTACAAAAAACCCTTTGGGTGTGATTTTTTTGAGGGAAAATTTCTTAATTGGACAGATAAGAAACTTCAAATTTGCAAAAAAGTGTATACCTGCTTACATTCACTGAGAAGAAAAGAATTTTATCCCATTTAATTTTAAGACTTATCCTGGCCCAAAGTTTTAATAATCCCCACACTTGGGACTACTGTGACTTTGTATAAATGCCCTTTAAGAAAACGATTTTAGCAGAACGCCCTACAAAAAAAAACAAGGGTGTTCGATACTTTATTTAATTAAAAAACAAAACATGACCATTTTTTCAAAGTATTTGAATAAAACTGGGTTGGTTTAAGAATAAATAAAAGGGTTTGGGGCTCCCTTTATTAGTTTTTGCTTCACAAAATTTTTTATCAACATTCAGCCCCCAATCCCTTTCCTACGGTTCCTATTTCTTAAAGATAAACATAGCCGAGCTACTAGATCAGAATCCACTCTACAGATGTATATGACCATACATAGATCTCAAACATATGCTCGTTCTTTCACTGTTCTGGCAATACAGGCTTGGAACAAACTAGATAACTCTACTCGTCATCTAACATCTAGACTCCCCTTCTAGTGTGTGGTTAAGCAATTTATCTTGTCTAATGAGTTAAACTGAGTTCTTGAAACTACTTGAGCTTTATACGAGTGTGTGTGAATGAGCGTGCGAATGTTTTTCTACTTATTTGAATATTTGTATATTAAATTGTATTTCAATAAATGTAATAGTGTATGTTGTATTCAACACTGGTTAAGTGGAAGAGAAGGCTAACGCCTTAACTTCACCAAATAAATAAAGGCTATTATTATTATTATTATTATTATTATTATTATTATTATTATTATTATTATTATTATTATTATTATTATATAGTCTTTGTATTCTTGTGGTGAGAGTTCCTGGCTACAGTTCCACAGGTCCCAGGTTAGTCTCTACAGTCTTGTAGACAGAGTTCCTGGCTACATATCAACAGCTCTCAGGTTAGTCTCTGTAGTCTAGTGGTCAGAGTTCCTGTATATGGATACACAGGTCCCAGGTTAGTTTTATTAGTGTAGTTGTCAGATTTCCTATCTACAGCTCTCAGGTAAATCTCTTTAGTCTAGTGGTCAGAGTTCCTGGCTAAATATCAACAGGTCACAGGTTAGTATATCTAGTCTAGTTGTCAGAGTTCCTGGCTAAATATCAACAGGTCACAGGTTAGTATATCTAGTCTAGTTGTCAGAGCTCCTGGCTAAATATCAACATGTCCCAGGTTAGTATATCTAGTCTAGTGGTCAGAGTTCCTGGCTAAATATCAACAGGTCACAGGTTAGTATATCTAGTCTAGTTGTCAGAGTTCCTGGCTACATATCAACATGTCCCAGGTTAGTATATCTAGTCTAGTTGTCAGAGCTCCTGGCTAAATATCAACAGGTCACAGGTTAGTATATCTAGTCTAGTGGTCAGAGTTCCTGGCTAAATATCAACATGTCCCAGGTTAGTATATCTAGTCTAGTTGTCAGAGCTCCTGGCTAAATATCAACAGGTCACAGGTTAGTATATCTAGTCTAGTGGTCAGAGTTCCTGGCTAAATATCAACAGGTCACAGGTTAGTATATCTAGTCTAGTGGTCAGAGTTCCTGGCTAAATATCAACAGGTCACAGGTTAGTATATCTAGTCTAGTGGTCAGAGTTCCTGGCTAAATATCAACAGGTCACAGGTTAGTATATCTAGTCTAGTTGTCAGAGCTCCTGGCTAAATATCAACAGGTCACAGGTTAGTATATCTAGTCTAGTTGTCAGAGCTCCTGGCTAAATATCAACAGGTCCCAGGTTAGTATATCTAGTCTAGTTGTCAGAGCTCCTGGCTAAATATCAACATGTCCCAGGTTAGTATATCTAGTCTAGTGGTCAGAGTTCCTGGCTAAATATCAACAGGTCACAGGTTAGTATATCTAGTCTAGTTGTCAGAGCTCCTGGCTAAATATCAACATGTCCCAGGTTAGTATATCTAGTCTAGTGGTCAGAGTTCCTGGCTAAATATCAACAGGTCACAGGTTAGTATATCTAGTCTAGTTGTCAGAGCTCCTGGCTAAATATCAACATGTCACAGGTTAGTATATCTAGTCTAGTGGTCAGAGTTCCTGGCTAAATATCAACAGGTCACAGGTTAGTATATCTAGTCTAGTGGTCAGAGTTCCTGGCTAAATATCAACAGGTCACAGGTTAGTATATCTAGTCTAGTTGTCAGAGCTCCTGGCTGAATATCAACAGGTCACAGGTTACTCTCTTTACTCTAAAGGTCATAGTTCTTGGATATAGAAACACAGGTTCCAGGCTAGTGTATGTAGTCTAGTTCTCAGAATTCCTAGCTAAACATCTACAAGTCTCAAGTTTATCTCTGTAGACTGGTGTTCAGTGTTCCTGGCTACATCTACACAGTTCCTAGGTTAGTCTCTGTAGTCTAGTTGTCATAGTTGCTATCTTAAGTTCTCAGGTTAGTCTCTTTAGTCAAGTGATCAGAGTTTCCGACTACACATCAACAAGTCCCATTTTTGTCCCTGTAGACTAGTTGTCAGAGTTAATGGCTAAAGATTAAAAGGTCCCAGGTTAGTCTCTATAGTCTAGTGGTCATAATTACTGGCTAGAGATACACATGTCCCAGGCTAGTCTCTGTCGTATAGTCGTCAGAGTTCCTGGCTGCGTGTCCACAGGTCCAAGATTAGTTTCTGTATTCTTGTGGTCAAAATCCTGGCTACAGATCAACAGGTCCCAGTTTAGTCTCTGTAGTTTAGTGGTTAGAGTTCCTGGATCCAGATAAACAGGACACAGGTTAGTCTGTGTAATCTAGTGTCTTCTGTGCGTAATCAGAGCTGTGTTAATGCTCTCTACTTGCGACATCACCGGGAAAAAACTTAATACCACAAAGGGGGTTGTGACATTGCGATGACGACACCGAGAAAACCCTTTACCACATATGGGGTTGCAACATATGCCTTGAAGGAGGGGAGAGTGAGGGGCAGTGAAAGAGGTCTCAAGGCAGGGGAACCAAAGTTCACACTCTATTCCTAACGAACGTTAGGAGAGGTTAGTGTTGTTTGTTTCGGGAAGTGAAAGGCAGTCCAATAGAGTGAGGGAGCAGTCAGTGTAACTTAGCTTATTCTGTTCGCGGCGATGTGTTAAGGGTGGGGAATGAAGGAAAAGTGAAAGGGGCCTTACGGCCGTGATACGCTCCCAGCTGCTCGGTGGTCACACTCTTCGCTACGCTGTCGTCTGGAGAGCTTCGTGCTCCGTGCCTGTGCTGCGCCTGACACCGTGGACTGCACGCCAATAAATAAATAAATAACTCCAACGTCCCATCCCAGTCCTACCCAGTACATAAATAACCAATGAGCACAAATAAAAAAGCAATGAACATACATAAATAACCATTGACCACAAATAAAAAAGCAAATAGCATACATAAAAAACAAATAAAACAATAAAATACAAGTACCAACATCTTTTAACAAGAACCAACATGTCTGGAACACTGGAATGGTTGTCAAGGGGAGGGGAGGGGGAAAATCAACAGCCAATCAGAGAGAGAGGGGTCCCAGTTTAGTCTCTGACGTATAGCGGTTAGAGGACCTTACTACAGATCCAAACTTCTCGGGATTCCTGATTTTTCTGTAGAGCAATATGTCTGGAATAAGTTCAACTCAACCTCGTGAACATAAATGAGGAGCTACTTGAACGGTAAATTAATTACTCCGGTCTAAATAATTGAGATTAACTCAGGGAGGGATTGTCATGCTGACCACATGGAACCCGCTATCAGTATATAGAAGACGACAGCAACTTAGTGGTTTAAGCGTTATAGTTCGGTTGTATGTTGGAACCATTTATTTAATGTATGAGTATGGAAAGGGGGGATCTAAATTATCTCTAATGACGGTGCTGAACCTGTCACACCTTAGGTATTTCAAATTTATTACTTTTTTTAATTTCTCACGACTTAGTAGATTCGGTTATTTATATACTTATAATCTTTTAGCTCATAAGCCTAGTAGTAACATGGACCAACTGACATACTAGTTACTAGTATTTTTAAAAGTTCTTACAATAAATCCCCCTTACGTAAATTGTAATGTAACTGTCTTTTCAATATTAGAGTGTAGACAAATACTTCTGGGGGTATTCAAGAACCAGCCTGAGTGTTGTTTGTTTGGGTGCTAGCGTAGTATTAATGCCATTGACCAGCCTTTCTTAAACCGAGCGGATTTATTCACTATGACCACACTAGCCCAACACTAGCTCTCAAACAACACTCAACTTTGTTCTATTGCTAAAGAGCAGGTTTAATGTCAGCATAAAGTATACACCCTATCAAATAAAAAAGATTTGAAACATCTGAACTTGAAAAATAATTCTCAGTAACATAAAGAAAATCTACCTGGTAGCATTATACTCTAGTGGACTCTAGTGGTAGTAGATTGTACTTTAATCCCAGCATGTGCACCAAGATACGAGGCTTTGAACACTATTGATTTCTTATATCTCTCTAAGCGAATATTACTGAATATTTTATTCCAACCATCTCTTGAACTATTTAATAACAGCAAACTATTGCTCTCAGAGACATACAATGCACACAGTTGTGGTAAAAGCAAACTGAAGTTAATTTTTGTCCTCCACAACAATGGAAAATATATATACACTTTTTAAACTATGAATGTTACTTGGAAAAATTAACTGTATACACTTTATTTTACCTATCAGGGAGAAGGTACGCCTGCTTAAGAATAATGACAAAATCAATATATCTTTAATTGATAAACATCAATATTTGAGAAAAAAGTTAATGATAAACATAGACAAAATATTAAATATGGAAAGTGCAATAATTTTCATCCGCATATTATATTGTATGGCAATGATCGACCATCGTCTAATAACGTAACTATACATTTCCCCTAAGATACATCACAGGCACGGAAGACTTACTCTTCTTTTACACAGAACCTAGAAGCTCCTATTAATAAGGTAATATCCTAAACGTGTAGCACGCACATAAAACAACGTGAGCAAGTCATAACCAGAGATATTTCCCAATTAATAAATTAAGTACATTTCATTTAAAAAATAATAATCGCAATAATATTACTATACTGCATTTTCCACTATCATAAACAGTTACATTAACGGATTTTCAAAATACTGATTTAAAAGCATGAATCATAAAGAAAATATGGTAGATGAACCTTTCAAGACATTGTTTAATAGGTATGGAGGGGTGACTTTAATCTGAGGGTTAGCCATATTTGACTATAGTTGATACAAGTTATTTAAGTCTTTAAATTACGAATATATTTGATGATGACGTTCCAATAAAAAATAAATGTTTCCCCAGTTCAGGCATCTCTATTTAGATGTGCTATGACCAGCATCCAAAGATAAAATTGTGATATGTTCGGACAAACAAATAAAGATTTATTTATTATATTTCAGCCAAAGAGTTATATTTTATTTAGAGATTTACAGCCACGCAGAAAATAACGGTGTCCATGGTAGGTAGCCAAACAAAAAATTAAAAACTGAAAATTATCTGTGAAAATCGGGTTTTCGTGGAAAATTACTATTTTTCCCAAAATCCTGGTCTCCTAACCGTTAAAATTAGTGGTCGTTTGTAAACATCTGTTCAGTCATTTCCTTGTAATTTCTATTACCGGAAACAGGCTTATCAAATTATATATATATATCATTATATATATATAATGATTTATATATATATAAATATGATTTTATATTATATATATGATTGGTCAAGGGTCGCTCAGTAGGTAATATCCTAACAGCTAAGCTGTTTGTAAGAAGAAATGAGTTGGTGTCATCTAGATTGCTATGGGCACGTATGAAAATAAGTCTTTTTAGAATTATGTTGGCTGCTGTTTATGCTACAGTGGAAGGTGAATCCAAGAATGTGAGAGCAGAGTTTTGAAATAAGCTCAATGAAGTATTAAATGCATCTCGAGACCAGATGAAAGAATTATTTTGTTAGCAGATAATAATGGTTGGGCGGGTATCCAAAGAGAGAAATTAGAATTAATGTTAGGAAGGTATGGTGTTGACAGGGTGAACGAGAATGGTAATGAATTAGTGAATCTGTGTTTAGAAAAAGGTTTTTTTTTGTGTCGAATACATGGTTAAAGCACAAATAAATTCATTTGTATACATGGCAAAGGGGATATTCGAGAACGATTATTGATGGTGTGGTGTATAATGAGAGATTGAGAAGTTTAATAAAGAACACAATGGCTGTGCATGGAGCTGATTGTAGAAGAATCACTTTCAAGTGATTTCAGAAGTTGAATTATGTAGAAAATTTGTGAAGAAGCAGTGCAAGAATAGTAAGCAAGTAAGAGTGAAAGTGTAAAAGTTGAAAGATAAAATTGTGAGAGAGTAATATGAAAGATTGCTGAGGAAAATTTAGCTTTACAAGAGCATGAATGGAATGTCAAAACGAATATTAAAATGCTATTGAAAAGGCTTGGGATAGAATAAAAGAGGCTGTAGTGGAATGTGCAAAAGTTATGTATAGATCTGCGGTGTTGGGTAACTTAAAAAGGGATGCATGGGGAATGAATAGGTGAAGGAATCTGTGATAGAAAATAAATAAGCATACAAGTGAATAATTATTGTGAAAAGTGAAAAAGAACATTAGGAGTTGTGGGAAATATACAGAGAGAAAAAAATTAATGTAAAAAGTAGTAAAGAAGAGTAAAGAGCAAATGGGATAAAAGGAAAATTAATTCAGAATCATTTTGAAGTTAATAAGAAGCTGTTCTGAAAGTAAGTAAATAGAACTCAACAAAGAGTGCAAGCAAATACCTGTGGATTTCAAAATGTATGTGATCAGATAATCTGGGATGAAAACGGCATAAAAGAGTGACAGAGAATGTATTTTGATCAATTTCATAATGAAAATGTGGAGAAAGAAGCAGAAGATAGAGAAAATTTTATAAGGAATGAAAGAAATTAACAAGGCTAAGATGTTAAAGTTATGAAAATATTAAAGAATAGCAAAGCTAACAGCATAGATAGGATCACAAATAAAATGCTTATTGTGGGGGCACGGTACTTCTTGCCCGATTGTGTGAGTTGTTCAATGTGTGTGCTGGGATTGTGAACGTTCATAATGACTGGAAGAATACCATCATTGCTCCTTTGTATACAAAGGTCAGTAAGAGTGAATTTAATAATTATAGAGCAATTAATAGTTAATTATTCCAGGCCAAGTTTTTAGGAGAGTTTTAATTGAGAGAGTGCGTGAAAGAGCTGTGGGCATGATTTGAGTTGTGAAATGTTGTTTCATGCCAGGTAGAATTGCTTGGACCAAATATTTGCATTCCAAAAGTGACCGAGAAATGCATGTCAGTAAGAAAGAAAGTATTTTGTGCATTTGTTGAACTGTAAAAAAGCGTATGATCTGGTAAATAGGAGTATATTTGGGATTGTTCCTAGAGAATATGGTGTGGATGCATTCAATTAATGTGGTGTTTGATGGAAGTAAAGCGTGTGTTAGATGGGGCTTCAAGCGAAGGGTTTGACATTAAACAGAGTGTGAGACAAGTTTCTATTATGTTTCCACAGTGTTTAGTATTTTCATGAATAGGTTATAACGTTCCTTGCCCCTAATTTGGGGAGCCAATTATAACCTTTCGCTGCTCCTCCACAGTTGTGGCCATTTACAAAGATCCGATGTACTAGCCTCTCAGTTGAGAGACAGTGGTTGTCAACTCGTACATGTCCCTGGATTAAGCTCAATTTATGACGTCGGTGTTGCTATGATGGTTCATCGCCCACAATAGACTATTATGAGTATTATTAAAGTCGATGAAAGCTATTCAATTCTGTAGATAATGAAACTTTTTCTACAATAAATATATGCAATCAGTTTTATTTATATAATTAAATTTTATTATTATAACACGTCATAAATACTTGGCATAAGTATGATATTATAATTTACCACGTATTGGTTTTTTTATAATATTAATACTAACCCCACGTGCACTGCACGTCCTATCGAATACTTGGTCAATATTGCGTTTGGGTCCTTGTATAGACCAAGCTTGGTTTCTTTAAGAAACTCCCGTTCCATGTATCTGCTTACGTCAGAGACCACTCCTGTTTGAAATGATAATTTGAAACTATCGTAAGAATGTATCTTGGATCTCAGTCTTCTTATTGGTTGTCAATGTTATTATTCGATGTAAAGGAAAACCTGGAATATCTTTGAACGGAACAAAGTTGCAACCTCAGATTCTGCCTTTTTTTAACTGTCCAATTCACCCAGTAAGAATATGTAATCGTAATATATATAATTCTTCTGTACGTGTGTATGTCACTGAACAACTCCTAACCGGCTGGATCGATTTTGATGACATTTTTTTTGTATGTTTGAGTGGGTCCATGGATGCTTTTGATTCACAATTGAACCCGGTAGGTGGCGCTGCAATCGGGCTCTAGGATTTATTTTTATTTTTTAGGGATTTTATTTGAGGGATTTTTTTTTTAAGATTTTTTCCATATCAGAACATGTAACCTCACAATTTCACTCCCCCCCCCCCCCCCCAATATTTATAATAATGAATATATTATGAATAATTGACCGTTAAAACCTTCTGAATAGTGAATAATTGAACTTCTGAGAATAATTAATAGTTATGTTTGTGTACCATAGGTGGCATTGATTTTGAATTCTGTCGTATTTGAGGTACGCATAATTGAACTTTTGAGAATAATTCATAATCATGTTTGTGTACCATAGGTGGCATTGATTTCGAATTTTGTGGTATCTGACGTACGCATCAATACATGCGCATGTCTCTTGCGTCGTGGTTTGGCGTTGTTTTGACATTTTAATTTCTGTACGATGTGTTTCAATATTCCATGTATCACAATCACGTGAATATTGAGTGCATATTTCATCAAGTGTACTCAAATACAGACATTGAGAAAATGTGTAAGGTGCAGTGTTGAAGTGAATATCTTACATGATCTTCCATAAATTTAAATTATATATATGCGTATTCAATCACAATCAATCTAACCTGCAAATTTTTATTTTAAGTGCTTATTTGTGTCGATGATTTTATAAAATTTACGTAGTGTTAAACGTCTCATCGAAAAAAGCAACATGTAATCCATTAAAATTAAAATATAAGTTGCTTATATTTTGGTGTTGTGTGTTTATTAAAGAACAATGCCACGTCTTCGTGAACGAGGAGGAAATATTGGTCGATGTACACAGAATACACAAATAGTCCACACCTGTCGGTTAAATCGAACGGCAGAAGATCAATTGACGGACAGTGCAAATTTAAGAGTCAAGGTTGCAAACAAACGTGCAAATGAAAGTCAACAGCAACGCAACGAACGCCTTTGAGCAAATGCATTGAGACAAAGACAGGCGCGTCAACGAGCCACTGATGCACACAGAGCACATGAACAACAGCGCCTGCAAGTACATCGCGCATTGACACGCGCATCACTTCTCCGTCTTGCGTTCGAATATGAGTCGGACATTGACTATTCATCACATTCACAAATTGTCATCGGCGCTATGGACAAAGAATGCCAACCCTGCCATGCATTCAAATACAAAGGTGAATCGGCCGGTTTCTGCTGCGCGTCTGGAAAGGTTGTACTTCAACCATTGAATTCACCACCAGAAACATTGAAAACAATATTGGCTGGAGCCACACATCAATCAAAATTGTTTTTGCGTAATATTCGCAAATTCAATTCTTGCTTCCAAATGACATCATTTGGAGCAACAAAAATCGTTCAGAATGAGGATGGTCGCAATTTTGAATCAACGTTTAAGATTCAGGGCCAAGAATATCATCAAATAGGATCTTTAATCTCAATGCCTGATGCCGATCCAAAATTCTTGCAAATCTACTTCATGGGCGATGAGGAGCAACAAATAAACGCACGCTGCCAGTACAACCACATCGAGCAGATGAAGGAGCGAGAAATTGTGGTGACTTTGGAACCGTGTTTGCGAAATCACAAACAGTTGGTCCAGTTGTTTTAGACCGTTTCAGACAGACTGCAAAACTACAATTACATGATCGTCATCAAAGCAGACAAAGTACCATTTGGAGAGCATGTGGGCCAATACAATTCACCAACCGTTAGTGAAGTTGCAGTTGTTATAGTTGGCGGCGCATATGAACGTCGAAATATACGGATCCAACACAAAGATAACACGGTTCACACAATTCAAGACGGTCATCGTTCTTACGACGCTTTGCAATATCCGTTGATATTTTGGGAAGGAGAAGATGGATATCATTTTAACATCAAACAAATAAATCCAGTGACAGTTACAATCTACAGATTATTTACTTTTTCTTTTTCTGTTAGATTAATTTCTTTTAGTCTTAATTATATTTTTACTTTGCAGGTGCAGAAACCAACAAGAAAGTGAGAGCGATGAACTTCTACGCATATCGGTTGATGATTCGTGCCAATGAAGACAACAACATTCTCCAATGCCGCCAGCTGTTTCATCAATACATAGTTGATATGTATGCGAAAATTGAAAGCGAGCGATTACTGTACATCAAGTATAATCAAGCGAAGCTTCGTTCTGAGGAGTATATTCATTTGCGTGATGCTATTGTCGGTAACGTCGGTAACGTTAACGGAACCACTAATAGAAACGACATCGGTACCGCATATATTCTTCCATCATCATATATTGGTAGTCCGCGTCATATTTAAGAATACATTAAAGACGCCATGACTTTCGTGCGCGTGTACGGCCAACCAGATTTGTTCGTTACATTTACGTGCAATCCTAACTGGGATGGAATTAAAATTTTGTTGTTGCCAGGTCCAACAGCAATGCATTGCCATGATATCACTGCACGTGTCTTCAAACCAAAATTAAAATCGTTGATGAACTTGATTACACATCACTCTGTATTCGGCGAAACACGTTGCTGGCTGTATTCTGTTAAATGGCAAAAATGAGGTTTGCCACATACACATATTTTGATTTGGTTCGTCGACAAAGTACGGTCAGAAGAAATTGATAAAATAATTTCAGCAGAAATTCCGGATAGGAATATCGATAAAGAGTTGTTTGACATTGTTACCGCTATCATGATCCATGGTCCATGCGGTGTTCTAAACATTACGGCGCCGTTCATGGACAATGGAAAATGTACGAAACGTTTCCCAAAAGCGTGTATAAACGATACTGTCACTAATATCTACGGTTACCCATTGTATCGTCGTAGAGACACAGATAATGGTGGACAATCATATCAATTGCGCATGTCAAACGGTGGAACGGCTTACATTGACAATTGCTGGGTGGTTCTGTATTCGCCATTGCTGTGCAAAATCTATAAAGCTCACATTAACGTTGAGTTCTGCAGTTCGGTGAAGTCCATAAAATACATTTGCAAATACGTTCATAAGGGCAGCGATATGGCTGTATTTGCTGTTCAAAATGTAAATGATAACGACGAAATAATACGTTATCAAATGGGCCGATACATTAGCAGCAATGAAGCAGTTTGGCGCATTTTGAGTTTTCCCATAGACGAAAAAGACCCTGTTGTTATACATTTGGCCGTGCACCTTGAAAGTGGACAGCGTGTTTATTTCACAGAAGAGACTGCTCTACAACGAGCATTAACTGCCCCAAAAACCACACTAACTGAGTTTTCGGACGATGCAACCAACCAGATATTTTCGGTCGATTCGCAAAGATATTAATTTATACTGATGGGCCTCGATTTTTCACGTGGAACAAATAGTCCACAAAGTGGGACCCACGAAAGCGAGGACTTTCAGTCCAAGGATACGACGGAATATTTATGGGAAATACATTAGGCCGATTATACACAGTCCATCCAAAGCAACGTGAATGCTTCTTCTTGCGTTTGTTGTTGGTTAACGTTCCTGGACATACGTCCTTCCAATACTTGTGAAAAGTTAATGGTATTTTGTACGACACGTACTACGATGCGTGTCGCAAATTGCATTTGCTGGAAGATAACAAACATTGGGATCTCACACTTGCAGATGCAGTACTAAGTTCCTCTCCTCATCAAATTCGCCAATTATTCGCAATATTATTGACATGTTTTCCGTCGCAAGCTTCTGTTCTCTGGGATAAATATAAATATTCCATGAGCGACGACATTCTGCATCGCATTCGGACCGCTGATCAAGATCCCAATATCGATTTTTCGCCGGAAATATATAACAAGTCGTTAATAAAGATTGAGGATATTTGCATTCTCATTTATAATATACCACTCATTCATTTCGGTATGCCATCGCCTAGCCACCCAGCAACAGACATCATTAACAGCGATATTATGCACGAACAACAGTTCGATGCGGCCTCTTTGACTACTTTCGTTGCAAATAATGAGCAACTGCTCACTGCTGAACAAAAGAACATATACGATCGAATTAATTTGTCAATTTCAGCACAACAAGGTGGATTCTTTTTTTTTTTTGACGCAACAGATGGCACTGGCTAAACATTCCTCATATCACTGATACTGGCGCGCATTCGATCACAAAATAATATTGCGTTGGCAATTGCTTCATCAGGCATTGCAGCGACTTTGCTTGATGGTGGACGGACTGCACATTCAGCACTCAAGTTGCCATTGAACGTTCACACAAATCCAGACGCAATATGCAACATAAAGAAGCATTCCGGCATGGAAAAAGTTTTGCAAAAATGCAAAATTATTATTTGGGATGAATGCACTATGGCCCACAAGCATTCACTTGAAGCTCTCGATAGAACGATGAAAGATCTCAACGATAATACCAGACTTACCGGTGGCGCTCTACTACTGCTTTCCGGTGATTTTAGACAGACATTGCCGGTCATTCCACGCACTACATAAGCGGACGAAGTTAACGCATGTTTGAAACAATCATACCTATGGTGAAATGTCAATACATTACGCCTTACCATAAATATACGTGTTCAACTGCAAAACGATCCATTGGCACTGTCTTTCTCAGAACAATTGCTCAACATTGGCAATGGAAAAATTCTATTGCATGGAAATACACCATGCATAAAATTGCCAGACAATTTTTGCAAAATGGTAGCCATGAAAGATACTTTGATTGAAAGCATATTCCCAGATTTTCACGCTAATTACATTAATCATGCGTGGCTACGTGAACGAGCTATTTTATCCGCAAAAAATATCGATATTGACGCTATTAATTTCAATATACAACAGTTATTGCCTGGCAATGAGATGTCATTTAAATTGATCGACACTGTTGTCGATCCTGACGAAGCAGTCAATTATCCTGTTGAATTTTTGAATTCACTGGATTTACCGGGAATGCCACCACATAGCTTGCGATTAAAAATTGGTTCACCAATCAATTTGCTTCGGAATTTAAATTCACCTAAGCTATTCAATGGCACGCGATTGTTCATAAAAAAAATTATGGCTAATATTCTTGAAGCTACCATTTTGAACGGCAAGTTTCAAGGGGAGGTTGTTCTCCTGCCACGGATCCCATTGATCCCTTCAGACTCGCCCATTCCATTCAGACGCTTGCAATTTCTAATTCGCTTGGCATTCGCAATGACTATTAATAAGTCACAAGGCCAAACAATGTCCATTGTGTGGTTGGATCTATAAAATCAGTGCTTCTCACATGGTTAATTATATGTTGCGTGTTCTTGCGTTGGCAAACCATCAAGTTTGTTCATTTATACACTTCAGGGATTGACGAAAAATATTGTTCATCAACTCGCATTAAGATAAAAACAAAACCAACTTTATTGATTTTGTCGGACCGTTTTTTAAAACATTATAACCTTAGGTATAAGAGGGGGTGAGGTTTCTATGCAGCTGACTGTACGTATCATCGAAATAGTATGTACTTGGTACAACAAGTACATACTATTTAGATGGTACGTATATAGGTAAGTTTTTCTGCTTAAGCCCGTAAAGGTTCTAGGCCCAAAACAGTATATGTTTTTCACTATGAAAATAGAAACTATTAAAAAGTAATTTGACATTTGTCATATTTGAAGGTACGTCAGTAAAATAAAATTAGCTGTACCCGGCATACAAATTTGTAAGCAAGCTTCGCAATTTTTTTTCGATACATCTGATATTTGTGGAGTTGTGGGCGAAATTCCAAAAATTGTAGGGATCACTATTCCATATATTATTATTTTTAATAATGGATACCATGTATGTATAAGTGTCTAGCAGTTCCTATTCTAAGTAAAATTTATTAGTTTCAGAAACCGACAGACGGAATGCGAAAGCATTGCCATTACTGTGAAACAAAGTATTTGTAATGTACTATTGTCTCAATATAGTTGATTTTGAGAAAAGAAAATATGTTTTATTTTGTATGTTGTCTTGACAAACCCTGAATTTTTAATATTTGTGTAACTCACTAATTGGAGTTCATTGTGAATTTGTAATTGTGATGATCACATATTGTTTGTTTTGTTATCGAAATCAATTATGCCACCCAAAAGAAAAGCCACTGTTCGGGAAGGACAACGTCTGTCGGGTCCACTAGTATATAAAAAAATGTATTAACTTTTAAAGGGCTTGATGGTTTTAAATATGTTAAAATTAAAAATGAATAATGAAACAATATTATTAATAAAGGTAAAACCTTAAATTAAAATATGAAATAAAAAATATAACATTCAAATCGAGAGTCTCATCCTTGGCTAAAGTATGTGAGGAAAATTACTAATAATATTTAAAACAGAAACAAATTAACGAAAACAGGACATACCTTATCCATGCATATGAAACCAAATAATAGTTCATAGCTGTGAACATTACAAAGTGTATGAGGGATACTTGTGAGGACATGGTTAGTGAACATTTGGACAGATGTGAAAGAAGTATCTTACAGGGATTTGGGCTTATTATGGATCGATTGACGAAACAAATATATTAAAGTAAAGTATATGGATCAAAAGGGAAGGGGAAATCCATGTAAGACGCGACCAGGGACAAAGACAGTGGGGAGGGTGTAAAGGGGGCAATTGCACAGGACCCAGCGTTGGTCGGGGTTTTTTTTAGTGGAATAAAGTATCTTTACGTAAACACACGACAAAAATTGTCATACTAATTAAGAGTTTGAGACTTCAAACTGAGTTGAGATTAATGTGAACGTAAAACAAATTTAATATGTCAGTCAGTTAAGATTTATCACCGTCAAGAGGATGATAAGGCAATTCGAAAGAGGCCCAGCGGGCGCAGGTGTTGAACAGTGAGTCATTCCTAGGCAGGTAGGCTCTACCATTCCTTTATTTATTTGTACTTGCCCGCGGACCAGCTCACTAGCTTATGTGGTCATTCTATCATATTGTCTACTCTAGTATCTGTTATCTGTATTTCACAGCAAGAGTAGCAGAAGTGATCTTTTCAGTCTCAACGATCCAACATTGTTGAAGAGTGTACTCTTGAGTGGAAAATTCACTGATAACTGATGAGTAAGTATTATTGGAATCTTTTCATAGATAGGATGAACTACTGTCTGTTCAGTGAATGGCACGCCACCACGGACATTCGAGGTTCAACTCTAGTTGCCGCATTTAGGGGTTATGCTTTTATTGCTTTTTTATTCCTGCTAAATTATATACTTTTTTGAGCATTCGGAACATTTTTTAAATTCTAGTCGTGGTTTTGTTTATAATTTTGTTTCCCTCAATATGCCAGACATTGTTCTTTTTCTATCATTGGTATTTTAATTTATAAAACTTTAAAAACACCTATCATCCTATAGGGTAGCTGAAGGCCATGATACCTAGCAGCGCTATCACTGAAAAGCTTTCGTTGAGGTTTTTCATATTTGTGTCTTACTACGCGTAAAGCGGCACTGAATATTGCGGCACTCACTTGATAGATCAAAAAATTATCTCTCTGTAGGCGTACAAGTTCTTAAATTTACAAATAATGGTACAAAATGTCCATACTCATCATTCTCCTCATTGTGGTACTCCTATAAAAATGATTTCATAAGTGAGTTTTAATAATGATATTACTTTTTACCATTAGGGTCTAAAATATTCCTCTACACTTACTTCACAATATGCGCATTTTTTTTGCTAGCATGACTGGTGCTGGGGATCTCCTCATTACCAACGTAACCAAAATCCGATGGATCAACTTGGATCTCAGAATCTTCTTCCACACAAGATGTTGATATCAAATCTTTAACAGTGCTCTGTTCATCTTGATCTTCTATTTCGTTTGCATCGACTTTGCTGACGCCATTCAAACAATCTCCGTGGCAGTTATGGCATGCTGCTGTGCAATGAATTCTCCCTTTTCTGAATCCACCAACAGATCCACAGCCAGTCGTACATTTACAGAATAGAAGGTTTAATACAGCCTCGGGAGCGACAGCGTCCATAGTTGTGAACGGAACAAGACGACACTATACATGTTTCTAGCCTTTAACGTTTAAAAGAGCTACCCTGATACATTCATGTTTGTACGCCACCATTAGGGTGACATTTGATATAACGATTGGATCGGGTCCAAGTTTGCTGTTATGTATTATAATAATTAAAAAGGGATGATGTCTTATTTTATAAATTAAAAATTCTGGTGTTTTATAGTTAATTTCATTTAAAGTAGATAAACAGTTTCTTTGTTAGATATTTCACACGTTGTATATTTTAATAAAAGCCCGACTATACTATTACATTATATGCATGGTAATTCCCGACACGTGAGATTTATAACACAGATTAAGATGTCATAGACTCAACCTACACGGCTCCTCGTCAGGAAGAAAAGTGAAGAGATGCGTACCATGAAAGGGTATATCAAGCGACAATTCCTTCTCGAAGCTTCCTAAAAGAAAAAAGGTGTGGTCATCCAGGTGCGTTTTTGTTCACAAAACTGCGTTGTCTTTTTGATCAGAGACGTAGAAGGATGTCGCCATAGCTTGCACATTAACAACTAACACAAATAAATTTTATTACTCGCTCTCATTTATAATATAGTAATTTTGAATAAAGATGTTAACAATAAATTATTGAGATGTATAATTCTATATCATTACAGCATCCCCCTAAATGCTGGAAAGATTGAACGTGTGTGATATCTAACAGCAATTACATAATGTACAAGTTTACTAAAAAATGCACTTGAAATTGAATACACATAACTAAATCACTTTTACATACAATGGTTTCTAGTCTAGTCAAGGTTTGCTCTCGACCATACTTTCCTTCTTGAAGTTCCTTTGTTACATACATCAACAAAATAGGAAAAAATAACTTTTTTTTTGTCACACTAATAATAATTTGTTTTCTTTATTGTTTTTATCTAATGTCATTATTCAAATAATCTTAATTATAAAATACTTAACTAAAGTTACATTATATTAACTTAATACAATATACTTGATATATTTAATTCAATATGTTATACAATGTAGATAACACTTGATTTAATTGTTTTAATACTATACAATTATATTAAATATTTTTTATTAAGACTCACTGTTTAAAATTATCTATTTCAATATTCATTGATCGATCCTTCTTAATACTATAGCTTTTATCCTTTGTTCTTTAAAAATTATTTAATTAAATCGATTTGATTTTAATTAAATTAACTTTATTTTATTTTTAAGAATACTTTAATTAAATCATCCTTTTCTATAGCTATTTTTATTATTTTATAGACCCAAGGTTAACTCTTTAATATTCTTCTTTACTTCAGAGTTAAATACTCTTTTTAGTTTTGTTATTCATTTTATTGTTATAATTTGTTTACAAGACACAAGAAAATCTCATCAGATAACTTTAATTCCTTCCCTGGTATAGGTTTAAACAAATTAATTATGTCGACTATTATCTTACCTTTCTTCAATATCGGAGACTCACCTAAATAAATTTTATGGGGTAATCCCTCCCATATATATACATTTTCGACGACGTAACTCACCTTAACTGGTGTATATTGGATCAACGACGAGTACTTCACCTTCAACTGGTGGACATTCCACGAAGACAATATATTAGATCTACGACTATAATTCATACCATTGGCATACCTAACTATCCACACCAAGAGAATTTAAAACATAGCTTCCTTTTCTTTAGATACCTCGTATTTATGATGATATTTTACCATGAACGATCATTACTGGGTGTCGTAAACAAATTCATTTAGTTCATATACTTCACTTAGATCGGTTTTATATATATATATATATATATAACTAATTCTTTATCAAATATTCTTAATACTCTTTCCATTCCTTGGCCTATAAAATTTCATATAAACTTCAGCATTTTTATAGTTCATAACTTGACCCTTCTTTAATACTGAATTTAAATTATATCTTAGAATTTCCCGATTGATACTAATGATTCGATCTTTTGAATATCATCACCCTTAAGATACTTTTAATGAATTACACTACTTTCCTATGATAGATTTTGAGAAATTACTATTTATTTAAACACATCTTGTTAACACATTATTAATACAACACAAAGAATTCAATAGTCATCCTCCTTGCCTAATACATTAATAGTAGTACTACAGCACATATAATTTAATATTCATAAAACCTTAAACAATTTCATATATTAGCCTTTTTCACTAAAATTATATTTAAAATTTTACAATATTAATTATGTAATTTAAGATGTAGGCCCTATACATAAAAACACAATTTATTTTATATTACAATATGGTTAGAGAAAGAGAGAGAGAGAGAGAAGGGAGTTTATCTTTGTTATTTTCATTTTGAAAAGAAATGCTAGATGCCTTACTGGCTATTATAGTTGTTTACTTCAAACTAACTTCTTTGTCAAAGGAACCCTTTTCTCTGAGGATTAAATATTATTGACAAGGGTAGTTCTCCGTCTCTTTTAGTTTCTCTCTCTGTTTTCTTTGTAACATTATATTTTCTTAGGAATTATACAAGTATTCTACTGACAATAAACCTGAGAAGTATTTCAGTTACAAGGTATGTGCGTTATTTTTTTTTAACAGACCTCGGTTCGAATCTGAACACGTGTAGATTTGACGTTTTTGTTACTATTACTACTATTACAAATTAAAATTAATAACATGAAACTTTCTTTATTTTGATATTACAATGAAATTATTTTCACATAGCAACAAATATCTTCTTGACAGTTTCCTAAAGCAAGAGTCATTTCTCTAACATTAGTCGATGTCATTGTCGGGCAACTCACTGACTTGTCTAACTATCTTCTTGACAGTTTCCTAAAGCAAGAGTCATTTCTCTAACATTAGTCGATGTCATTGTCGGGCAACTCACTGACTTGTCTAACTATCTTCTTGACAGTTTCCTAAAGCAAGAGTCATTTCTCTAACATTAGTCGATGTCATTGTCGGGCAACTCACTGACTTGTCTAACTATCTTCTTGACAGTTTCCTAAAGCAAGAGTCATTTCTCTAACATTAGTCGATGTCATTGTCGGGCAACTCACTGACTTGTCTAACTATCTTATTGACAGTTTCCTAAAGCAAGAGTCATTTCTCTAACATTAGTCGATGTCATTGTCGGGCAACTCAATGACTTGTCTAACTATCTTTTTGACAGTTTTGTCCTGTCTCCTGACGGACATTGGCACGGGGGTTGAGAGAATGTCTACTCAGTTGTTGTGGGTGTTCTTCTAGTTTTTCAAGGTCTATGCCATTCCTATCAGCTGATTTCTCGGTTGACCACCATTACCTGTAAATTCTTTTCTTTAAATTACGTTTATTCTATCCCCTGGTGGTCTAGAAAAACCTCCCTTGTAATTAGGATTAGAATAATTTACCTTTTGATTAGGATTAGTGTAATTAAAATTAGAATTGTTTCCCTGATTATTGGAATTTTCCCAAGTTCGAGTTCTTGGCTCCTGATTCGGTCTCTGGATAGGTTTTGCATGGTTATTTCTACTGTCCCTATTTAATTGGTTTCCTCCATCTTGAAATGAGCTATCTTGCATGTATGGCCTTGACCTTTCTCTCCTAGAGCGCTCGTCAAATATTTCTAGAATGTATCTCATTTCAACACTAGTTTTTACTCTAGCAGCTATTTCACGTGGAAAGTGATGCAATAACTGATTTACTAATCTTTCCCCGTCAATAGGGATGTCCAAATTCCCTGCCTTCATGACGTATCTATTGTAATAGTCACACATAGGCCCTCGATGTGGATCATACCGGCCTGTAAAAATATCATTTACTAATTTGTACTGCTTATACACGTACCAAAATATTTACGAAATGTATCTTTATGGCTTCATAGGATGTATAGTCATCCTCGTCACTATTCATCCATACTTCAGCTTCACCTACCAACTTTGAAATAAAAAATGCTATTTTTTGTGCTTCGGTGGGCTTACTATTTTCAAAAAGTCTATCCATTATTTCAAAAATTGTGCAGCATGCACCCTATCATTATTTCCACTGAAGGTGGGCAAAAAGTCCATTAATTGACTCTGGATGCTTGTACTGGGTAATACCAAGGCACCAGCAATAGTTAGCATCCCTTTTTCCACTAGTTCATCATGTTTTGACTTAGTCTGTTATAGTTGTTGTCGCATTTGTTCGACTGTTTGTGACGTCTTGTCCACAGTCTCAGTCAGATTGTCCTTAAATTTGTCCACAGTTTCAGTCAGGTTGTATTTAAATTTGTCCAATTGGAGGTCAACTATTTCCTGTATTTGAACATCTGGTACTGTGTGTCGAACAAAGAGGTCATTTTGGAATCTAAGGTTCTCACTACATATTTGCTGCTTTTATTCAATGGTCGCAAATCATTCTGTTAAATTATGTACTTGTTCTAGAATTTCATTTTTATTTTCATCGTTCCTTTCTTGAGTATTTTTTACCTTGGAATTTAAAGTGTCCTGTCTAAGTTTTTTCATCTGCTCATTCGTCTGCATTTCTGACTTACTACAGTCTTCCCTAAGCGTCTGTAGTTCGTCCCTCACCGGCGTTTGGTCATTTTTAGTCTGTTGTAGTTTCTGTAATTTTTCGTCAAAGTTGTTTTGTACCTCTTGAAACTTACCCTGCAATTCTTGTTTTAACTTGTTGAATTGTTCATTTACGCCCTTAAATTTTTCATCAAACTTTGTATTTAATTTCTGATTATTTTCTTTTATTTATTTTAACTCATGGAGATTTTTTTTTGTAGCTCCTGGCTAGTTTTATCGAACCTTTCATCTATTTTTTGACTTAACTTTTCAATCATTTGCTGTTCTATACCTTCTACCTTTGAAACATTCTCCACCCCCCTTAAGTCATCTTCTTTATGGGCTATTGGTTCAACTACATTCTCAATTTGTTTTTCACTTTTTTCCTGATTAGATAGTTCTAAACAAAGATGTTCTTCTACCATTGGCTGGGAATATTGTGCTAGGGGAAGGTTATCCTCACTGCTGCTACTACTGTTTGTCTCTTTCATATTTAATGAAATTTTTTTGTTGATGACTTACGTGAAATTCTCCCTGCGTACCTCACCTGAAGTCTAGAAGCTTTGACCTTCTTCTGAAGTTACCTGGTTTGGAACTCCTACTCCTGAAGTCTCCTGGCTTGGAACTTCTTCTTACGCCACCTGGCTTAGAACTTTTCTTCTTAAGTCATCTGGTTATTTGTGTGTGGTAGTAATAAAGCACTTAAGTAGTTTTCGGCACTTTCACTGTTCTTTGAGCACTCACTTTCTCGGGTTGTGAACTGAATTTAAATTTATTATTTCAGTTTATCAGGCCCTCCACGTTGGGAAGCCATTATTGTAACGTTTAAAAGAGCCTGATATATTAATGCTTGTACGCCACCATTAGGGTGACATTTGATATAACGATTGGATTGAGTCTAAGTTTATGTTCTGTATTATAATAATTAAAAAGGGACTATGTCTTATTTTATAAATTAAAAGTTCTAGTGTTTTATAATTATTTTAATTTTAAGTAGATAAACAGTTTTTTGCTAGATATTTCACTCGTTGTAGATTTTAATAAAAGCCCGTCTATTACGTTATATGCTTGATAATTCCCGACATGTGAGATTTAGAACACAGATTAAGATGTCATAGACTCTACCTACACGGCTCCTCATCAGGAAGGAAAGTGAAGAGATACGTACCCTGAAAGGGTATATCAATCGATATTTCCTTCTCAAAGCTTCCTAAAAAAATGGTGTGGTCATCCAGGTGCCTTTCTGTTCACAAAACTGCGTTGTCTTTTTAAACAGAGACGTAGACGTAGACGCCATACCTTGCAACTTAACAACTTAACACAAATAAATTTTACTACTAGCTCTCATTTAAAATATCGTAATTTTGAATAAAGATGTGAATAATAAATTATTGAGATGTGTAATTCTATATCATTACAAGCCCCAAAGTTCGCTAGATAAATCATTTCCATGCAATTTTTGGACTTGATACGCTATAAATTTTTGCTGCTTAGCAGCTCTTTTTTTTGTGCTGGGAATGAGGTAATATCTTTATTGATTTTTGTTACGGATTTCGTGAAAAATTTGGACCGATATTTGTTTAAAGATTTATCTGTGTAACATGCACCATACAAAACCAGAAAAAATCCACTATCCTGCTCAATTATACACCTACGTGTGAAGAGTTGCAAATTATTAAACACTTCAACTATGTCATGCAAATGTTGATGATTTTGGAATATCTTGACGAATTTTATCTTTTCCTTATTGATTACTGCAACCGTATCGCATCCACTGAAGACGTGTAGGAAAAGAATATAATTTGAAAGTCCCGATTATTTTAGCAGGTGCTATGAATACAGTCTCGTTTCAGTTTTTCATTTGCCTGTTTTGACGAAGAACATTTATCCTTGTGGTTGAGCCAATGCGAGTAATAAAACCAGTAGGTCAACGTCCTCACCAATAATAGCTATTATTTCGTTTATAGTAGATGTTTCGATCTCGTTTCTAATGATGACAAAGTCTGCGTCGTCAGTGCTTCCCCGAAATCCAATATAATCTTTATTCAGTTTGGCCAAAAGTATGTTAATCAATCTACTTTTATGTTTGTCATTTGATAGGAATTGACTTGTTGAACGTTAACGCACATATTTTACTCAAAATGTATGTCCACTGATATTTTAATTGTATGTAGTAAATTTTGCTCAAATTTTTTTATATTGTTAATCGTATTTAAGTAGCCGTTGAAGACTACTGTGTAGTTTTTACCATAATGCTTATTGATATAATTTATGTATCCAGTTCATAGAGATGAACAAGTTTAATGTGTTGCTCACTTGACTTTGTGTAGGAGGAAACCACCATCCACAATATTGAGGCACTATTTTAAATTAATAAGTTTGTCTGATATTGTAAGAATGTCGTACAGTGAGGATTTATTTGTTTTTCGCATTCCGGCTTCATTGAAAAGAGCTAGTGGAAATGAAGCCAACTCGTTTTCCAAATGAATTGCTAAGTCTTAGTTTTTTTTTGTAGATAATGTTATACTAGTAAATGGAATAGTGTTTCATCACACTTGGCTCTGATTGGTTGAATTTGGTCACGTAACCATGGCCCTCGCTTTCTGATTGGCTGTTGGTGTCCCCTTCCCTCCCCCTAATCTCCTCCTCCTAACCCCCTCTCCTCCTCCTAACCCCCTCTCCTCCTCCTGACCCCTTTCCAGACGTGTTGGTTCTTGTTACAAACATGTTGGTACTTGTATTTTCTTGTTTTATTTGTTTTTTTATGTACTGGGTTTTCCCTGGTGACTCATACCTGATGCCAGTATATTTCCGTCTGACCTGAATTTCCCCTCTAGTTATTTCCATGACGACATGGGGTTAACAATCTGTTGTCCTCCTTCAATGTCGCAAAGGTTTATTTTAGGTTTTCTATGTGGCAATGGGTTTTTCCTGATGACTGGCGCAAAAGATACCAAACAAACAATTTTAGCAGACTTTTGGGGTGGAGGTAGAGGCCCTGAACTGAGGATTCTGAGTTCTCTGATTCCGCATAATTAAAGCTGTGTCAATGATCTCTAGTTGCGACATCACCGAGAAAAACCCATTACCACATAAGGTGTTGCGATGTTACGAGGACAAGTTGCGACATCACTGTGAAAAAAAACCATTGCCAAGGGGAGGGTTGCCAGAGTCAATCATCGAGCTCACGGTTTCAAGGTCACGATCTATACCTGTCTCGACACGTCTTGTCAAGCTGCCAAACTGGCACCAGGTATGAGTCATCGGGAAAACCCAGGGGGGAAGTGTTGCGATATTACACGCAATGATTACGTCACATAGATCGAGGAGGCTTGTCTTGTCGAGCCAACAAACTGGCGCCAGTCATCAGGGAAAGCCCACTACTGGGGAAGGTTGCGACATCATTCAAGGTCACGATCTATCCCTGTCTTGTCCAACAGCCAAAATGGCACCAGTCATCAGGGAAAACCCATTGCCACATAGAAAACCAAAAATAAATCTTTGCGACATTGAAGGAGGACAACAGATTGTTAACCCCATGTTGTCATGGAAATAACCAGAGGGGAAATTCAGGTCAGACGGAAATATACTGGCATCAGGTATGAGTCACCAGGGAAAACCCAGTACATAAAAAAACAAATAAAACAAGAAAATACAAGTACCAACATGTTTGTAACAAGAACCAACATTTTTGGAAAGGGGGTCAGGATGTGTAGAGGGGGTTAGGAGTAGTGATGGAGGGCGGGAGGGGAGGGGGAAACCAACATCCAATCCGAGAGCGAGGGGCGTGGTCACGTGACCAAATTTAACCAATCAGAGCAAAGTGGGGCGAAACGCCATTCCATCTACGTATACTCTTAACATTTGATAGTTACTATTTTTTTCCATAAAATCATTAGTTCTCAAGATATTTGCAAAAACCTATAAAACTGTAACTATTTTCTAAAATGGCAGCAATTGTTCCAATATTCAGTACCAATTTCCTCGTAGCAAAATTAGTTATGAAAGAGTTAATGACACCTTATTTGCTTAGAAATTAATACTCTTTAATTTTGATTACAGCAATTTTTTTTTCATAGAATCAATAGTTCATGAGATATTTGCAAAATACTGTAAAACTGTAACCATTTTCCAAGATGGCGGTGCTAGCTCACTTCTGACCCTTTCTTTTAATATGTTCGAAAGTACGCCTTAGTTAACCTCTCTCCCAAATTTTAAAATTTTAGTATTTTTGTTTTTATTTATACTTCGTTAACTAAACTATAGATGTCTTATTGACATTCTGGGTCAAATCAAGGTCTTAGTTTAAAATGCTCTAGAAATAACGTCACTAGAGCGGCAAATCTGTTTTGATAAAGTTTTAGATTATTTTTCTTGAATGTTTAATTTTTATATATGACCGACTCTCTTAATACCGGTACTGTTTAAAATCCTGTTAATAATATTTTCCAATTAATATATATGTTGTGACTATATTTTTTAAACATTCATTAATATTTTTAAATCACAACTTTCCAAATAATTTAGTCTTCTTTGTTTTGGAAGTAAAAAGTTAATTGTTATCTTTGAAAGAAAAGAATAATATCGGCGTCTTTTTATTTAAAAAACACAAAAATGTATTTTGTAAATTAATCTTTTCCCCCCTCAAGTAAAAGCTAAAGTTATTAGCGCCGAACATAACAAATGTGACACTGAACGCCTATTCATCAACAACAAGTATGGCAGTTCAAGAATAGTTTGGAGGAGGAAGTAATAATAACAATAATTATTATATTTACCTTGGTTAGAAGGCTAGTTCACCAATGTGTCTGGTTAAAAGATTTTATTTTATTGTAGTGCTGCTTTATTGTTTTTATAAAATAAATATTTCAAAGAAATAACCACTATCCACAAACAAAAAAGCATAGTAACTTAGATGTGTAGCTGCACCATGCACAATAGGCAGGCCATGGGTCAATATCCATCTGAGTAGTCAGGGCACCCATATTATATTTTTAATTTCAAGTACCCGAGATAGTTGAGGCACCCTACAGTTCGAACCTCGGCTATGTACCCTAGGATATTTATGTTACGTGTGATCTATCATTGTGATTTTACAGTAGCCTCTCCAGGTTTTTGCCTGTTAAAAGTTAGCAGTTAGACCCAATAATAACAATTATATCCACAGCAGTAAGCACATTTATCATAACTTGTGTGTGCTACAGGACTCTAAACATGTGAAACTAATCATTGCTCGGATAAACACTCAGGTCATAACTAGGGCTGTGCGGGATCCCACATGGTTGTTCCCGAAATTTGGGCGAGACAAAATATTTCTCGGGATTTTTAGGGGAAAATATTTAAAAAATCACAGCCAAGGACCAACCATCAAATCTATGTTTGTATTTAAATTTCATTAAAAATATTATTAATCTATAAATTGTAATCAACCTTATCTTCCATTAAGCAGCTGGACACTCGAAACTTCAGTCACTTATTTTGTATCTACTTACAAAACAACCAAGTGCCATTAAATAACGTAACCACACTAAATATATCTCTGAATAGATTTAAGCAGAGTGTACCGTGGTCGCATACTACACCGCCACCACTTAGTTCGCCTGGCAACTCACCCTGTTTTACTGCCCTATCGGAGAACACATTCGAGGCCGAAGGCGAGCTTTTTCGACCAGTACGATCCACTCACACAACAAAACAAACTCAATCTAACGTACTGGAAGCACAACCTGTTGTTTCATCATCAAGATAGATGGCAGTGAATAAAGCGCGTGCGCGATCTGATAAACTTGGCTAGCTCTCAATCGTCGTGTACTCGTCACCCCCCCCCCCCCCCCGTAATCCAAGACCAAGACTTCATGGCGTTCTGCGCAGGCGCCGATGAGGTCTTCTAATCGCCGATTGGACAATATGATATCGAATTATGGCTATTCATTACAACCCCCTTTTTTTTCCCCTCTGAATTCAAATGAATAAAGGCGAGTGTTTGACATGGGAAAAATCACTCTTTGATGCCACTAGCCGTTAGAGGAACTAATACTCCCAACAATGTAAGTTGACATAATGATGACGAGCTAGTTAGAGGTATTGCATCGTTAAATGGTAGACTGTAGGTTATAAATTGATTCTCCAGTATGTGAACAGTTTAGCAGTACTAAATTTAGTACTTTGGATACTTGTTGTACTTTAATGTTTTGATTAGAAATTTAGGACAATTTACTTTCAATATGTTTATATAATCTAATTTCGCAGGTTTACCAAAATAGCCTTTGGAGAACTAAAGTTAGTTGCTTAGATATTTGTCATGTTATAATGTTATGATTAGAAATTTAGGACAATTTACTTTCAATATGTTTATATATCTAATTTCGCAGGTTAACCAAAATAGGTTTTGGAGAACTAAAGTTAGTTGCTTAGATATTTGTCATGTTATAATGTTATGATTAGAAATTTAGGACAATTTACTTTCAATATGTTTATATATCTAATTCCGCAGGTTAAACAAAGTAGGTTTTGGGAAACTAAGTTTAGTAATTTAAATATTTGTTATGCTACATTGTTTTGATTAGAAATTTATTTCAAGTAACTTTCAATATGTTTATATATTGAATTCTGTGGGTTAACAAACGTAGGGTATGCTAGTTTAGGAGAACTAAGTATAGTACTTTAAGTAGTTGTCATGATATATTGTTTTGACTAGTTAATCAGGAGTATCTATGTTTTGATGAGCAGAGCGAGTAAGAATGCGCCAAGCTTAAATTCTAAATATTATGTCATATATATATATATTTTTTTTTTTATATTTTACACCTTGTTATATTGTTAAATAAACTGGCCAAGGCTTAGTATCTTGTTATCTCCTGTTTCTTTTTTGCGAGGTCCCTGCCTTATATACAATATATTTAAATAATCAAATAGGGAATATTTACTTAACTTGAGCGGTGGTCAATAAGGATCCCTGTGATTTAACTAAATAAATGCCTAAACCATTTAAGGATGGTTGAAGAGAAAACATATTTTTAGTGCAAAATAATGATAAAAGTGGCTTTTAAATATCAAAATTATCACGAAATTATCCTTCAACGCACTCATTATATATAGACCCGTAAATTACGTGGGTATTATTATTTGTAATGGCATCCATTTGCTTTTATACCATGAATAGTAAGTGTTGGATAAGCTAATATTTTTGGAGTGCAACAGCGCTTTTTGTGATAGTTTTAGTAACTGGCTCGGTCGAGAAATGTTTTTGTTATTCTCATGGACAAGAATGTGGCTCTATTTATTCAGGTTAGTTTGAATATTCTGATGTTTTACTGCGAAAGTATTTGTAAGAATTCACGACATGAGTTTTTTATTTAGAAACTATATTAGTCAATCTTAAAATTTATTTTTAGAATATACCTATTTGTATTCGAACCACAAATATTTGATTATAAATACACTATTGCTATAGTTCTATTAGGACTAGTTATTTAATTCACATAAATATCAAAAATCTTACTCAACACTTGTTGGACATAATATTTAGTTTTTATTTGTAGAACTTACAGTTTTTTTAATAAAAAAATTCAGGTGGAAATATTTTTTCCTTTAAATTTTTTTTATTAAAAGACTATAGAATGTAAATGTATTGGCTAAACCAATAACTGCAACTGAATTGGATTTTTTCCTTATTCCTCTCTATTAAAAATATTGCTGAAATCTAACACTACATTTAACTCAATTTAAACTATCAAATAATTTTATTTTTTTAATTGAAATGACTAAAATTATAAATCTGATAAATATATATATAAACCTAAAGTGGAAAATTATTTTAATTTTTTCCCTTCTTTTCCCGTCCCGTTCCCGTGGGAAATAGTTATTTTCCGCCCGAAAATTTCCCGAAGTCAAAATGTCAATCCCACACAGCCCTAGTGATAACTTTTTTTTATAAACTCACGATGTTTATCTACTTGCAGCCATAAGCCAATTAAAATAATGACAAGGTCCTTGACAATAGCTAAGTTACGTTTTCCTTAATAATAGTATTTTAAACCCTTGATGCGTGTTTATGAACCAAACGTGTGGGATTTAAAACTAATACTGACCATTGAATATAATATTAGGAAACAATTAAATGAACACATTTTTAAAGATATACATTTTTAATTTAATAATATTATAGCTATTGGTTTAAAGGATAATTTAGTTACCATTTTACAATAGTTAACAATCTGAAGGGATTGTAAGATCACACTACTCCATCTCTTGCAAGTAGACGCACACACGTGCTGTAACTCGACACAATATTGACTCGCAGCACATATTAAAACTGCAGATAATGTAATGTATCTATATTTAAATATACATATATGTGTATAAGAGATACAGGAGAAAAGGGGGGGGGGGGAAATACAAATTGTAACTCAAACTGAGCTGAGCTGCCATCTGTAAGTCAATCATGAGACCTTTCTAATGCACTTTAAATTATAGTTAAAATTTCTCTTTCATATTTACATTAATTTAAAAAGAAAAGTATTTACTGGGGTCCTTGGTTTGAGATATAGAAGTTGTTCTGAAAAATATGTGTAATGTGACTTTCTCTCTATTTTCCACTGCACCCATCATTTATATGTTAATATGTACTGGGTACTACTAGCAGTCAGGTCCATCTGGATATTTACTCTCATGAAGAATAATAAATCAATGCCATTTAATTTAGAGGAAATGCACCCACATTTGCTCGAAGAGGGATGTAACCTGTTTAAGGGGGAAAAGTCAGTATAGAACTCACAACAGTGATTCAAACACCAATAGAGTCCCCAGAAAGCACATCAAGATGAGGGTGACGTATGTGTTTGCTTACCTTCCTGATGGGGGCAATATTTTATGTAATTTATAAAGTGGACAAACCAACATATACACCCATTTGAAGTGTTTAACATATCTATATTGTTTGTACTTGCTTTAAAATAACGCGAATATACACATCAAGAGGGATCTTTGTGGAGCTTTTAGATATTAATGATAGCTGGTGATATAATAGACAAGCTACGGTACTATCTAACACCAGTATAACAAATGATAGCCGGTGATATAATAGACAAGCTAAGGTACTATCTACCACCAATATAACAAATGATAGCCGGTGATATAATAGACAAGCTAAGGTACTATCTACCACCAATATAACAAATGATAGCCGGTGATATAATAGACAAGCTAAGGTACTATCTACCACCAATATAACAAATGATAGCCGGTGATATAATAGACAAGCTAAGGTACTATCTAACACCAGTATAACAAATGATAGCCGGTGATATAATAGACAAGCTAAGGTACTATCTACCACCAATATAACAAATGATAGCCGGTGATATAATAGACAAGCTAAGGTACTATCTACCACCAGTATAACAAATGATAGCCGGTGATATAATAGACAAGCTACGGTACTATCTAACACCAGTATAACAAATGATAGCCGGTGATATAATAGACAAGTTAAGGTACTATCTACCACCAATATAACAAATGATAGCTGGTGATATAATAGACAAGCTAAGGTACTATCTACCACCAATATAACAAATGATAGCCGGTGATATAATAGACAAGCTAAGGTACTATCTACCACCAATATAACAAATGATAGCCGGTGATATAATAGACAAGCTAAGGTACTATCTACCACCAGTATAACAAATGATAGCCGGTGATATAATAGACAAGCTAAGGTACTATCTACCACCAGTATAACAAATGATAGCGGTGATATAATAGACAAGCTAAGGTACTATCTACCACCAATATAACAAATGATAGCCGGTGATATAATAGACAAGCTAAGGTACTATCTACCACCAGTATAACAAATGATAGCCGGTGATATAATAGACAAGCTAAGGTACTATCTACCACCAGTATAACAAATGATAGCCGGTGATATAATAGACAAGCTAAGGTACTATCTACCACCAATATAACAAATGATAGCCGGTGATATAATAGACAAGCTAAGGTACTATCTACCACCAATATAACAAATGATAGCCGGTGATATAATAGACAAGCTAAGGTACTATCTACCACCAATATAACAAATGATAGCCGGTGATATAATAGACAAGCTAAGGTACTATCTACCACCAGTATAACAAATGATAGCCGGTGATATAATAGACAAGCTACGGTACTATCTAACACCAGTATAACAAATGTGTATCTAAATAGTTGATCAGCAAAGGCCTTGAGAAAATTGAGGCAGTTAGAGATTTTTTAGACAATTCTTCTATTTAACAATAGTGTATAAGCCTGTATAGGTGGCTGCATGGTCTAAGACATCGCCCTTGCGATAGATTAGACAGCCCTTGACAAAGAGATTGGGGTTCAATCTCCGGTTGGGTGTAATGAGAATGATTTTTCCTAAATATGTTTCTACTCTCCCATCACGCAAATTTGGGTACACTTTCTCTAAATTAGACCTACTTTATCCATAAATTATTAACCAAATGATTATAAATATCTTGATAACCTGAACAGTTAGTAGGACTCAGTGCAAAACAAAGTGAGTAAATAAGAAGGCATAATGAAGGCAATGACGCAGGTTTCAAATACATAGTCACTGTACCGTGTGAAACAATACAACTGGTAAACAGTCACGACCCCAAAATAGCGCCAGTATCATAGTGTTGAACAAACCTCTGCGGAACATCATCAATTCAAAGATAAAACACATAAATCGCAAGAGAGAGAGGGAATTAACATTGATCCTCCTTTCTACCCCCACCCCCGTGAAGTTCTCGCCAGGGGAGGTTGGTGTACGTGCAAATTCTCAGGAAACAAGAGAACGTTGATTGGTCGAACTCGGACATGGAACCACGTGATTCTACCCCTTCTTCTGGTCAACTAGTTTAAAAAACCCTACTCCCCCCCCCCCCCTTGAAAGTTGATACAAATACCCGGTTCAACGTTGAGAAATCACTCTTGGAGGGCAAATGCAATTTCACGTTTCTATTCTAGTTAACTTGTAATTCTAACCTTTTCAAAATTCTCTTTAGGCGATTGTAATTGTATACTGCTCGTTGTAGGGGTTTATTAACGTGCAATACATATTGTAACAAGATTAGTGTTTAACAGTGGGACCAACGTGCTCTCATTGTTTACCCTAGCTGCGCTCCTTGTTCTCTCTGTCTCCCTCCTTGTCTATCAGGTAGGCAGCGACCTTCTCACTTGACTAGAGGATTAGAGAGGCCGAAGGGGTGCGGGGGGGGGGGGGGTGGAGGACAAAGACACATCTAGAGGGGTCTGGATCCTTTTTATTCTGGACTTTTAATTCTAGAAATGGAGGATTCCAGACCCTTAGCTGTCACCACCCCTATAAAACACGCTCAGAGATAGCCGTGGGTACTCAGTTCTTGGTTCTCGACTAATGAGTCCGGGAGTCCCCAGTGTGAGTGTGTGTACCGGTGTGTACATTGTGTGGACAGACGTTTCAAGTGTGTGAGCCAGAGTGACCAGCGAGCAGGTCGGCGCGTCTGCGGGTGGGTCAGCAAGTCCGGCGTTTGTGTATAGCGGGTCCCTGCCGTGTATCGTGTGGGAGACAAGTGACATTTGTTGTTATTGTGAACTATTGTGTTAGTGAACATTTTTGTGACTGTTTTTTAAATATTTGAGTAGTCATTAGGTGTTTTATAGTTGTTAATTTGTTTATTCAATTTACTTACATATCTGTGTGCTCTATTAGTTTAATTAAGTTACAGACTTGCTTTAGACTCTTTTTATTTTACTTAACTACTTGTTTAGTTATAGTTAATTTAGATATACAGTTAATCAGAGTGTGTATGTAGGTGGTAATTTTAATAATCAAAACCTTGAATATTCCGTGGTCATTTTCATTCGTGTTTGGTCAGCAGCCGACCCCAATATCTCTAAAAGAACACGTGGTTCACACTTTCACGTGTGAACGGCCTGTGACCCTCCCAGATCACGTGCGCCCCACGTTACAATATAATAAGTCATTTTTGTGTGTGCCCTAGGTTACTATTTCTAGCGTGATTTTTAGATAGTTAACATGAAAGATAATTGTTTCTAGGATGGTGGGCTTGAAGAAATAGAAACTTCAAATGGGGATAGTATTTGAGGGTAATCATAATTTGCCTTGATTGTAAGGATAGATTATGTTTGATTGTTTTCCGGGGCTTATTATCGTTAATTAGGAGACAACTAAATAACTTCAATTGTTTGCTTTTACACATATTAATTCTGTTATTCATTCACCGATGGTTCGTTCTGGTAGAGCTTCCGGTACCGGATATGTTTCCTATTTAATCCAATTGGGCGCGTACATTTAGCAAGTATTAGGAATTAAGGTTGTTTCGCGTTGCGGGAAACGGGCGTCTGTTGGCCGGTTTGTCTTTAAATATAATGGATTTTTTATAATGTTATTTGAACGCTGTTGTACTAGATACACCTATTAAAAGACTAGTTATCTTTTTCTAAGGGTATGATATTATTGTTTACAGGAATTTGTAGAAAGGCTCACTGGGCTATAGCGAGCCTAGTTTTTTACTTTAATAATATATTTTCTTGTTTTGATTGTCAGTTGAGGACAACGAATATTAACATAACGGCTCCATGCCTTTCAAATATTTAGTTTAGATTTTAGCGAGAAAACATAGGATTATTTTCATTTGATAT